>JAKTXG010000014.1:62125-184364 GCA_030561385.1 Suhomyces bribrorum | reverse complement strand
CGACGACGAAGAAGAAGAAGAAGAAGAAGCAAAAGATAAAGACAAATCCGATGCAGAAGATGAAGAGGGGGCCGAATATGAATATGGCCTTTCGGCACAAATTTTCGAAGGGACCACAAAAGCATGTTTGTTATGGAATTGCTAGTATAGTAAGCTCCTGTCACCATCCCGCAACCACCGCAATACACCTGAAATAAAACATTAAACAAATCACACAAACTAGGCGTGCACAAAACGATTGGTGCTTTTTGAGACGACGTCCTTTTTAACTCATCGAACTGCTAAGCTTCTGGTACCAAGGCCTCCCCATCTCCCGCTATAAACCCACCACCACGCTAGTTCACCGTCCCACGCTAGTTCTCGCACCAACTCGGTTATTCTCCCCCAAAACCACCCAAAGGCCAAACCAACCAACCCACTCTCACCGTATCCGCTTGGGCCCCGCAGTTTTCTAGTTCCCTAGTTCTCTTCCCCCCCCCAGTCCTTTGCTCCATCTGTTGTCGTCAGGTACGCCAAAAAAAAAAAAAAAGACCACACCAATTCACGCTAGGTTCCTGTTGCTAGCGCCCGCCAATTCTCTGTATCGTGTGGCATGCCTCAGACTATCAATAACGAAAACGACTATAGACTAACTCGTTCCAAGGGCTTGGGCTCCAGCCAGGCCGACGACATCGAAGATCCGGCCGCTCGCCTGTATTTGGGCGATGTTTCCAACCAGTACGGAGCCTCCGGAACCAAAGCTGCCAAACCTGTCTCTGGCGCTGCTCCTTCCTCCAAGAGACGGCCTCTAGGTGGAGACAATGCTCCGTTACAACAACGAACAAAGTTGGCTGCCACCGGTCCTGTCGCGTCCACTTCATCTACAACCTCATTAGCATCCGACGAAAACCAAAAAGATCCCCCACCGCAAAACCCCCAAATCCCCGTCGCTCCTCCTCAATTGTCACAGCCGGTAAAATCCGCCATTCCCTCCAGATTACCCCAGAAAAGACAAGCCACCGAATCGTCCACAAACTTGGTGGAAAAACTCCATCTTCCTAATGATCCAACCAATATTGTTTCCTACAAGAAAACCAGACTCGTTGATTACGAATGGCAAGATCTCGACGAAGAAGACTTGGATGACCCTTTGATGGCCAGCGAATACGTGGGCGATATATTTCTGTACTTCTATGAATTGGAACAAAGAATGCTTCCTGATGCCGAATATTTATTCAAGCAAAAGCATTTGAAACCCAAAATGAGATCCATCTTGGTCGATTGGCTCGTGGAAATGCATTTAAGATTTAGATTATTGCCCGAAAGTTTATTCTTGGCCATCAACTTGATGGATAGATTCATGTCCTTAGAAGTAGTCCAGATCGATAAGTTACAATTACTAGCCACTGGCTCCTTATTTATTGCAGCCAAGTACGAAGAAGTGTTTTCTCCTTCGGTCAAAAACTATGCATACTTCACCGACGGCTCATATACAGAAGAAGAAATTTTACAGGCAGAAAAGTATATTTTAACCATCCTCAACTTCGATCTTAATTATCCTAACCCCATGAATTTCTTAAGAAGAATCTCCAAAGCTGATGATTATGATGTTCAATCAAGAACTTTAGGTAAGTACTTATTGGAAATAACCGCTATAGATTATCGATTTATTGGCTACAAACCCTCGTTATGTTGTGCGGCTGCTATGTATCTAGCAAGATTAATATTGGGGAAATCCCCTGTTTGGAATGGCAACTTGATTCATTATTCCGGTGGCTACAGAGTTAACGATATGAAAGTATGTGCAGAGTTGATTTTTCAGTACTTGATATCTCCGGTGGAGCATGACGAATTTTTCAAGAAATATGCCACTAGAAAGTTTATGAAAGCCAGCATTTTGTGCCGTAGCTGGGCAAAGAAGTTCCACGCAGAAGGAAGTGATTTATTCGATGAAAGATTATCCACACATAGAATAACGTTGGAAGATCATCCAGAAAAGCAACTGGTCCCAACAGAATGAGCTGGATCTTTCAGCGTTGATGCATATGCCTTTACCTCCACAAAACTGTCAGTCATGTCATTATATCCGAATCGACAGTATTAGCACTTGTCCATGTTGTTATGGTGGTTGAATCCAAATAAAGAAAAAAAAAAAAAGATCACCAATTTCAACCCCAACAATAATATCCTCTATTATATCATACCACACAACCCTATACCAACCACTGTTGACGTTGGTCTCATGAACCTATCATTATAGATAAACATTTTTCCAGTAATGAACTTTCCTTCACTTCCCGATGACTTTGATGCTCCATAAATTTTTGCATTGACATGTCACCATTGTTTTTTGTCAACTTTATTTTCATATAATGGCATGCCCATAATATATCGCTAGAATAAGTATGTCTATCGACTGTGCAGTCTGGTAGGATGTAGTTTGGTCACGATATCTACAGCAATGTAAATCTGGGGTTTCAAGCTCCAGAACTTGTGCATACACTATGGTGATATACTTTATTGCCTAAATGGAGTAATTTTTGCACCTGACAACCACAAATCAGGAAACGGCCTTGAAACTCTAAATAGGCAATGTAATGCATGCTCCTGACAACGGTTGCATTCATTTTTGAAACGGCTGCAAATAAGCCATCACCACCTCATCGCGAAGCCGAAGCTTTACGGGTATCGTGTCAAAAAGATTTGACACAAGACCAATTCGCTAAGAATTGCCACTTCCATACTCTCCTCCTCTAAGGATTGTCTTGAACTGCTCTACACTTCGCCTACGGCTTCCTCTATAGTATAATAGGTCGTTGGTATATTATATATTATTTATACCGAAGTAACGTTTCAGCAAGACGCATCGCCTCGATGCTTTCACTGCAGCAACCATTACTGCATACGGTTTCCCGGCTAAAATAGGCTTGGCGAACCCATCGGACTTGGCCACCGATCGTTGCCGGAACCACCAACCGGTTAAACCCAGAGGCAGCCCAGGCAAGGCAACGGGGACGATATTAGTAATATCTTACGTAATAACCATCACCAACTATCATAATAGTCACCTGACCATACACTTATCAACGCGTCTCTAAACACCATCTCCGCCATCATGTGGCAAGGATCTGTGTTTCTTATCGTCCAGTCGGAGGCATTCTCTGTGGTAGACCTCCAGGAGACCCTCGAAAAGTCACATGCAAAAGTCATTGTCAAATATGATTACGAAAATTCCACCAATTTCTTGGACCACCTTGATAATCAAGGCATGTCGAGCGCTAGTCACAAATCAGGACTCATCACCCATATCATCACCAACTCGGTCGAGTTTATCGAGTACGACTTGGCTCGCAACGCCATGATCCCCATTACTACCCCGCAGTGGGTCTACGACTCGCTCAAAGCCCAAAGAAACCTCAATCCCAAGCTATACAACCCTGATCCCAAGCTCTATCTTAAGGACTGCTTTGTTTGTGTGGCAGATAACCTTCCAGCCGGCGATAAGGAGGTGATTTATGGAGCGGTGCGGGCTTTTGGAGGCAGCTATTTGGACGCATTGACCAAGTATACCACGCATTTGATCGCATTGGATCTTAGTAACGAAAAGAGTATCATCGCCATGAGTGCAATAAATGGGCCAGAGAACGAACTGTTGGATATCAAGATTGTGTTACCCCATTGGGTCGACCATTGCTTGACGGTAGGGAAGAAATTGGACGAAAGCCCATACCTTCTAACTTCAGACAAAAATAAGCAAAGCTGGAATGGGTTATCTTTACCTGATTTGAACCTTTTGATAAGCCATGATGATTTACCTCAGAGTACCCAATTTAATTCCAAATTTTTCAACCTCAAAAAATTCTATATCGCTCCAGATTATAATATGTCAGAACGGTTGACCACTTCCATAAAGGCATTGATCGAGAATAATGGTGGTACCGTATCTTCCACTTTCGACCTGGAGTCTATAGATGTATACATAGGCAAGTATAGAGCTGGCGAGGCCTACAACAAGAGCTGTAAGTCCAATAGGATTTTGGTGGGAAATATCAATTGGCTCTATAGTTTGATAGTCACTGAAAAATGGGTACTTCCAAAGAATTCCAACCTTTTACACTATCCGTTGCCCGACCAGCCGTTGGCAAAATTCAAAGATTTAAATATTTCAGTGACGAACTATAGCGGCGATGCCCGTTCCTATCTCTCCAAATTAATAACCACATTAGGTGGCAAGTTTACCAAAACAATGACCAAAGAGAATCATTATTTAATCGCTGCAAAAGCCGAAGGTAAAAAATATGATACTGCAAAGTATAAATGGTTGGATGAAAATAACCATCCAAAAGTGAAAGTGGTTAACCATTTATGGCTTGAAGAATGCTTTTCAAAGTGGGATCTTTTGGATTATTCCGAGCCAAAGTACCAATTTTTAGGAAATGGTGATGACGGCGTGGAAGTATTGCTCGGTAGAACCAAGCTTGATGAAGACGTGCTAGCGCAATGGAGCGTCGAGGTAGATGATAATCCGAAGTCGGAAACAGCAGATATCGATGACAGCATGAGTGAAGACGAAAGCCAGGCTAGAAGTCCCGAAAAATCACTAAAATCGACCCAAAAAAAACCTACAAATGTCGTCAGTGAACAGCTAACAAAAACAGATTTCATTGACCAAAACTCTTCTTCTCCAGACGAAGCTGTTCCCAATAATTCTAGTAAGCTGACGAAAGAAGTGAGTCAATTTATACCTATACGCGAAGGCAGATCTGCTGCAAAAAAGGCAGCATTAAAGTTGCACAATGACATGTCAGACTTGAACAAGTACCAGGAAATTTCCAAGAGTTCGAGAAAGATGAAAACATACATGGATGAATTGGAAAATTCTTTGGAGTCAACCAAGAGAACAGTGGAGAATGAATTACGTACTCCAAATAAAAAGCCAAAGAAAAGCACCCAAATTTTGGAAAAGGAGCATACATCTCCCACTCAGGTTACTGCTATTATAACGGGATGCGAACTGGATATCAGTCTCAACAAGGCAGATTTGAACAAGCTCTTGTCTGTGGGGGTCAGGGTATTGTCCGAGTTTCTGGCCAAATACCCCATAAATACTTTAATAGCTCCAAAAATATTGAGAACAGAAAAATTCCTAAGGAGTTTAAGCAAAGTCACTCGCATTATTCACCCCAATTATCTATCTGACATTCTAAAGAAGATTTCCATTGAAGCAGAAATTTCATCCGATGCTATTTCCAAGGAGTTTAATATAGATGATTATTCTTTGGACAAGATTCTTTCAGTGAAAGAAATCAATGTTGAGCTAGGACTTACGAAATCATCGGAAAATGGACTTAAAAACTTGATTGGTTCGAGCCAGCATGGTGAATTATTCAAAAATTTAAACCTTAACCTTTCCAATAATCTAAATGGAGGAGTAGAAGTTATATCTAGAATTTTAAAAGACACCCCGCAGAGTTTACCCTGTTTTCTCAATCTCAATTGTGCAACCATGGGGATTTGTTATTGTCCCTGGACCAAAGTCTATGATATGAGAACTACTGGGCTCCAAGTGTCTGTCATCCTGACCTGTTCTCACTTGTGGCTCGACTTGGCCTAGTGATCATATCATTAGTAACCACCAATAATACATTTTTTATAATAAACGAAAACAGTAATCAATATCCTCTGTGTAGTTGACCTTTGTGGAAATATTGTAGCGATTTCTTTAGATTTTCCACACTATTCAATTGATGTCTATAGTAGTAATATTTAACATGAAAAATAACCCACTATCCATTTGAATTACCGAACCACCGCAGAATTCTAATACTTTAAAACCGAAACAATCAACCCAAACCATTAGTGTACATATTGCGGTAGTGCAATATGGATTTTTGGTTTTTTTTTCACCATATTGGTCATATGGCCAATTTGATAAGGACTGCACTTAATTTCCACCTATTAGTATGTTCCAAGTATTTAAATCAAACAAAACCCCCACCAGACTCTTTTCCACCTTCTCCAAAATGGCTCAAGAATTCAACGTCGTCATCTTTGACAAGCCCGGCACCGATAGATCGAGTGTGAGAAACGCCCATGTACAAAACATCATTCCCAACGTCAACAATGGTATCATCAAGAGTGCTGGTGCCATCTATAAGGATGAAGCTAGAACAGAATTTGCCGGTAGCAACTTGCACTTGTTCCTTGACTCGAAGAAGGATGTTATTGAGTTCTTGAAAACCGACGTTTACTACAAAAATGGCATTTGGGATATCGACAGTGCCATCATTCACCCTGTAGGTGTGGCTGTCCGTCTTCCAAAGAAGATCGACGGGGTCAACGACGAAAACTACAAGTTGTGAAGGTTTTTTAGGTTTGATGGTTTGATGGTTTTTGGTTTTTGGTTTGATGGTTTGATGGTTTGATCCATGAAATTGAAACGGTCCGGCTGACCCTATTGAACGCTCTTTTAAGTACCTACAATGATAATAAAGAATGTTCCAGTATTCACCATGAATTTAGACTCAATTGTGTAGTTTCCGTCTCTTAACAATACGTTGGATGTAGCGTTGTAAACATTTGTGTTGGATAAGCTCGCCAGGCCACCTCAAACCATGTTTATAAGGTAGATTGGCAACTTTCCATTGTTCAACAGATATGACTAGGTCAATTGGGATCTAGCAATTGTATTTTCATTGGCACAGCCATCCGCCGGTCTAATACTCCAGCCGTACCTACACTTCCAATTGAACTAATTGTGTCAATTGAACTAATTGCATCAATTGTATCATGTTCCTACAACTACACCACACGTTGCACCATTGGTTCATTTATTAATATGATCTGAAACGATTCCAAAACTAGTATCCGACACTGATCAAATAGTCGGCCAATTTCTCCACCACAGTGGTGGCTTCACCAGCAACCACCCCTTGTGGGTAGTGGGCAAGTAAAATGGCTTGCTTGGTTCTGACAGCAATCACACCTTCGGCTTCGTGCTTTCCGTAGATGGATCTTTCGTCGGCTCTCAACAAAAAGAACTTTTGGCCTTGGACGTGTAATCCATGGGCTTGTAAGTTAGAAGGATCTTCAAAGCCTTGAGCAATACCCGTGATCTCGTTGGATTGTAATTCAAACCCAGCAGATTGTGCCCATAAAGAATCTCCTACACGGGAGTATAAGGCCGCCTTGTCGATCTTTCCGGTGGCGACTAAGTTATCGGTGTAAGCTTGCCACGACATACTTGATAATGATGGATAATAAGGTGTGGTGTCTTTCCACCCTTCCCAATCCGTTTATATGTTGTCGGCATGCTCGCTTATGTAAGCGCGTGGGCTCATACCAATAGACGAAGGTAACGTGATCCACCACCCAAAGATCTAGATATATGGTCGACAAGGTGAAGTTAAAGATCTGGAAAGTTTAGAAAGTTGGTAAGTTTGGCAGCTTTGGCAACTTTGGTAACTTGGCGGATCTAATAAAATATTCGGGAAGATTACAAAAAATTATATGGTGATTTTTTATGTTAGCATTGGTCTTGTAGTACCTAAGAATTTCTAGTCAGAACCATTTGTAAGTATTAGATCAGAGAGTAATTGGGGCCATGAAAGACGTGGTTTGCTGCGTGTCTGGCGCTTAAAAAAAAAAACCAAGTGTTTTGAACACTAGTTAGTGCTAGTCACAAGAGCAGTTGAAATACAAAATTACTTAGTGCTCCAGACTTTTCACAAGATTAACACTTCTTCTGGGTTCGTGGGTTCGTTTGTCTTCCTCTTCTTCAGCACCGGCTCTACAACCTCCATGATGTCCTCATCTTCGTCGTCCACCACAATAGTATCACTGCCAACGTTGGTGTTTATGTTATTTGAGATTTCGTTGGCTTGGTTTTCTTCGGCAAATATAGTCTTCTTTTTCAACTTAATATCAGGCAAGTAGTCGCCATCATGATCGTCCTGAATAGAAATATAGAATTCAATACTCTCAAGCTCGTCGGTATCATCTTGTACAAGCAATAATGTACCATCAGTAAACCCATTAATATCAGCAAGTTTTTTCTCGAGGTTGTCATCAAAATCAATATCATAAATCAACTTCGATTTACCCAAGATAATAGCAATACCATCGTCCGCATAGTCATATTGTGTGATTAATTTATCCACCAACCATTTGAGGGCAAGTTCTTTAAGTTCGACGTGACTAATCTTGAGCAATCCCCTTGCGATTGATGACGTTGGGCACCTTGAGTTCGGCTCAACTAATGATGCCGCTGTGATGTACTTGTTGGGCTTGATACTAATAAACACCGAAGAGGATTCTTTAAATATCTTCAGGAAATCATGCGCAGTTTCGAGTTCATACTTGTAGAAATTAGTCCCACTTAAACTGGAAAATCCAGATATGATAGCATTGGTGGTGGCAATGGCTGGAATAATGTTCCCTGCAATTTGTTTGATTTCAAATTTGCTCTTGACTTCGATATTAAACACTATTGATCTTAAGTTGGCAGAAGCAGTGACGAAATCAAGAGTATCTTCATCATCCTTATCAAAGGCTACAAAGGACTCTCCACCACTTTGAATTCTCTTTTGTAATGACTCGCTTGCCTTGTACAATACCACCAAATTTTCTAATGTGGTCCATACTTTTGTTTCATCACCAAAGATTTGGTTCAATTTGATCTCGTTTGTCAAAACTTGTTCAAGTTCGCATTTGAATTGTTCTAAATCCAAAGGAACTGGCTTTTTTCTGGATACCCATAATGTCTCTATCAATAGAAGTCTTTCTGTATCTGTCTTGTAGATCTTGTTAACCAATTCATAAAAGAAACTGGAATTATTTGACTTGAAAATCAGTTTACGCAAATCAGCAAGCTCATTGACTTCCGCAGTCATATTGGCGATTTCTTGCTTATCATTGGTTTCACTCTTGATCTTGTCTGCATCATTTAATTCGCCACCAGAGTCTGCCTCATCAAATAATTGATGAAATAAAAATTCCTTAGCCCATGTGATACAATGTACTGGTTGTGATGGAGTGGATCTGATCGTACAAACTGGGAACGTCTTGGGGGTGGCTTTGGCTTGACAGTCGAAACATTCACTATAATATGGATATATGGGTTGGATCTGTCCGTCATAACCAGTAGTACCACTCTCCATAAGTGGAAGCTTCAAAAGAATCGACATGGTATTGACATATCTTCTGGCCTCTAAATTGTCAAGAGCATTGAAAATATAACTGAATTGACCCCACCATGATATTGGAAACTGTTTGGCATCCATGATATTTCCATGATGTGATACCAACTTTGTGTCGTGATAATTGAACGAGCCGACGGCCTTGGCAACAGTTAAAGACTTTGATTTGCCGATATCCAGTTGTCTGAACAAAAATTGACGGTTCAAGTTGGATAATGTGATAGTATCTAAATCCACAATATGAATTTCTCCATATCCAGTGAGAACAAGATCCTTTAAAAGCTCACATCCGATACCACCGGCACCAACCATGAGAATCTTGGTCGAGCGTACACGCGCGTACCGGTCCTCACCGAGGATTTTCCTTAAATAGGTATCTTTGGCCATGTTTATCGAAAGGTATATGAGTTGATGTCCAGGACCTTTAACTAGAAAATGTCTTGATTACGTAAGTATCGGGCACTTCTTACCTAATATTTGCTACTAACTATCTATTTAGTCCAATTTATACATAATGCGAATTGAAGTACAGCCATTTACTCGCATACCTGTATGTTATATTTATTTCCAGATTTGCTTTAGTGGATGCTCAAGATTATATCCAACATCATCTTATACAAGCCAACAGTAGTTAAACACTGGTGAACAAAGTCCATACACCCTTCAAATAACCAACGATTTCATCACCACCAAGTTTGGATTCACCGTATAATCTATCAACAAAGTTGATGGGGACTTCGCCCACGGTGAATCCTAAAGATCTAGCTCTAACCATCATTTCCATTTGGAAAACATAACCCTTCGATTTGGTCACATCGATAATCTTTGCTAAAACATCCTTCTTGTATAATCTAAACGAACCAGTTAAATCAGAAACATTTGGTCTTAAGACGGTGGCAGCCAAGAAGTTGGCTCCTCTAGAAACCAACTTTCTCTTCAAATCCCAACCGTAGACACCCCCATCTCCAGCGTATCTGGTACCAGTCACAATATCGAAATTTTCAGTCTTTTGCTTGGCAATGAACTGTGGAATAGCTTCTGGATGGTGGGAAAAATCAGCATCCATGATAATAACAAAGTTACCAGTAACATATTTCAATCCATGAACATAAGCAGTACCCAATCCCAACTTTCCAGCACGTGCTCTCAATTGGATATGTTCTGGACCAAACACATCTATTAACTTCAAAGCAATTTCTTGAGTTCCATCGGGTGAAGCATCATCAACAATCACCACTTCCCAATCTAACTTTTCAGCTTTGAAAGTTTTGGCTAATAAGTACACCAAAATAGGCAAGTTTTTGCGCTCGTTGTAGGTAGGTAAGATGACGGAATATTTATCTCCCATGATGGTTGTAGTCGTTGTCACTATGAAAGCGGATATGTTTTTATACGTGTCGTTATTCTCGCGTAATTGAAATATATGTCACGTGTTGAGTCACGTGGAATACTGAAGGTTTTACTTTAATCGTATATTAACACGGAACCACTACCAACCGCCCGTGTAATCCATACTCAGAAGAGCCACAGCCAAATAGAATATTATCCCTCTAGGCTCACCCATGAAAATCAATTATAACACAGCACTGATAAATAAATAAACAAAATAATAATAAAAAAAAAAATCACTTATACTAATTAATCCCTTGAAAAAAATATTGAAATCAATCCTTTTCATACTGTACAGGGTAAAAAATGCTTGGAAAACATGTGGAAAAAAATAATACAAACCCCCTTGTTTCTTAGTTGAGAGGAGTGGTCTCTGTTGTAAAGAGATCAATTCTTTTCTCAATTATTCAAACTTAATGAATTAATTTGATTGGAAAGAAGGTTAAAGGATGTGTTGCCTTCGTGCAAACCTTTTTTCTGATCTTTTGCACCAGATACTGTCGGTGAATAAGAATTGACTGAAGCATTCTTATTGTTGAAATAGTTTGGATTTAACGATTGTTGGTTTGGATAATTCGCATATAACCCACTAGTACCATTATTTTGAGAAACCTTGTGTACACCGAAATCCTGGTGTGGTTGTTGCTGGTTTTGTTGTAATTGATGATGTGTTTGTTGTTGTTGTTGTTGTTGCTGCTGCTGTTGTTGTTGTTGAAGTAGCATCAATTGTTGCAGTAAAATAGGCTGAGGTGTGGCATTGCCACTTCCTCTTAGACTGGAACCCCCATAATGGAATTGATGTGATTTGAGACCATTATTATGGTTATTTCCTGAATAATGACTGGTACCAGAACTAATGGAATTATTCCTAGATTGACCTGCTGATTGAGAGTATCCCGAGAGATGGGGCTGGGGTTGTTGTAATCCCAAAAAGCCATTATTCATGTTCAATGGCTGGCCACTAGCGGTGGCAGCTGCAATTGCCGCTGCGGTTGAATTCACAGAATGAATAGTGTTATTTTGATGAGAATTCACATTCATTGCTGGTTTCGGAGCCCCACATTTCAAGCAACACAAATTTTTAGCAAAATTATGATAAATACACACTTCACACTTCCAATCACCAGCTCTAAATGGAACATTATTACCATAGTGGGAACGGTTATTATGGTTGTTACCACCATGATGGTTGGATTGATTATTGTTATCATTTGAGTGATTCCCAAGATTGCTTGAATTGTTGTTATTAGAACCAAGAGATTGTGAAGAAAACATTCCTTGGTTATTGTCATGATAGTTATTGGAATTATACGAGTTTGATTTCAAAACTGCGGCTGCGTTAACAACAGCTGCATTCATTGCTAGTTTATCATGATTTTGATTTGCATTTGCAGAATTTCCACCGTTGTTATTAGTATTCGAATTGTTACGACGATTACCAACAGGGTTATTGGAATAAATGGATTCCTGTATAGCAACCGCACTTGAAGCAGGGAAGGAACATCTAAAACAATGAGTTCTTCTTTGGAAATTAGAAAACCCACATGATGGACAAGTCCAGTCACCGGGTCTATGTCTATTTTTCGAAGGGGGAAATGGAGTCAAGAGATCACTGGCTTTATCTAAAACTCTGGTAGAAGAACTTTGTACTTCCACTGCTCTATCATTAAGTGATCTTCCATTCATAGATAAAGACTCGGCAGCTTCTTCATGAGTTGCAAATACAGCAAACCCCGATATTCCTCTCTTCTTATTAGGATTATTTTTTTCAGGATCCAAATTTTTAAGGGTCCAAAACGCAATTGGTCTTCCACCATACTGAGTAAACCACGACTCCAATTCTGATTGAGTGGTATCAGAAGGTAAGTTAGAGAGATAAAGGATTTTTGATCGTTCGGCCATAAAGATTTTAATATCTTGAGCCGAATCGTATGGTCGAGTAAGGACGGTGGAATGTTCATTAAGAGGCAAAGATTTCTTAGCAAGCTGGATCAATAATTTGCTGTATAAGTTGACAGTTGCCTTGGTCTTTGTCTCTTTTGTCTCGTCATTAGATATTTCAGAAGTAGTTGGTGGAGGGGTGGAAGAAGAAGAAGTAGGAGTATGAATAATATCATCGACATTTTCTACCTCGACCTCCAATGCAGTAATGATATTGATTAAAGATGATGCGGTATATGATAATGCTTCGGGGTGAGTTTTCTGCCATTTGATGTATTCATTCTGAAGATCAAACACTCGAGGATGTTGGAGGTATGGAGGCAAGACTACCGACTTGTCCCTGGCCTCGCGAGGTAACTGCACTCTGAGCTGACTGATATCAAAGGTGACCAACGAAAACTCTTTATCTTGAGATATTAAATTGAGTTGAATCCAACTGTCAAGCTTAACGATGGCATCCTTGAATGAGCCCGCATTACGGACGTTTTCCCAAGTGATACTGTGAAGCTTCAGGCAGTATGGAGTGATAGGGGTGTTGACGGGCCTTACCAAACAAGAGTCCTGATGGATAATGGTAAGGGTGGATGCATCAACTATAGACCACGCCAACTCAATCAACTCCGAGGCGTCTTTGGTAACATAAGTGGTGGATTCGTCACAGGTGGTGGCGATCTGGACCACCACGTATATGTCGCTCATTTTTGGGAAGGTGTAGCCTGGGATAGCTTCAGATAGTGGAAAACGAGTGTTTGAATAAGACTGATTGGGCGTGAATAGTGGTTTTTTCGACGTTGTGTTTGGTAGTGAAGTCACGTGGATTTCTCCAATAACCACCAGTGGGGTCCTGAAATCATCGTTGGAAACAACGACAAAAGTAGCGGGCTGTAGGAGAGGACTACCAGAAGTTAACATCCTGTAGGCTAGCTATGGGTAATCTAGGCCTAACTCTCGAATGCATAAAGGGTAACACAATATTGTGGTGATTTGTAACAGCTTAGAAATCACGCCATACCAATGATGACCCAACCCAACCCCAGATACTAGGGTAAGAAAAGAGGTGACTTTAGATCAGTTGACTCGGTTGATGGTTTCCATGGATTCCCATCTAGAATTGTTGTGAGTAATTATTGGTGTGTTTATAGAAGTTCACTATTCGCTCGTAGTTTGAGATACCGGTACATATCATAGGTGGTGCTTGGTGACCCCCATTCTGGGTCATTTCCTATCCACAAGTAGAATCACTTCAATCATTTTTTAATATTTTGAAGAGCGGGGGGGGTGGGGGGCTTAATCATATCTCAGGAAAACCAAAAATAAAACCTACACTACACTCGGAGATCCGGGAGTTTATCACTGTGAATTCACATTCATCTTGGGGTTTTGCAATATTTAGCATGAAACATTGGCGGTCTTTGCTCCTACTTTATGGTTTTTGATGACTTCTTAACTCCCAAGTAAGTCTAGGTTAATAGGGAAACATTCGCCTAAAACTTTCCGAAATTATTTTGGAATCTTTCAAAAGTATATAGTTTAAATCAATATTATCCAACTTAAATTATCTTGAAGTTATTTTAATCTTACCTTAAACGAACGACCAATGAATTCATTAGTCTCAAACGCGTAATAATCCAATGAGGGGTCTGTAGGTTTTACATTCCTTACTTGCATGGTCGAAAGGAAATGTATAAACTCCCAAAAATTTTGGTTTACTAAAACCATGTGATTCTTGGGCCTCACCGAATATTAACATACATCACTGATCACTTGCGGTCTAGGCTCTTTGGAAAGTTTCGGTCTATATCGGTCTAAATAGCTTGCTTCTACCCTAACTGATTATTTTTTCAACCCTTTTCTACCAACTTCATCTGTCAATTTGGTATCGGTTAAGCTTTCTTCGAGGATCCCAGTGATGTCATGACAGTATCCAAAATTTTTATATGGAAAACACCCAGTAGAGAATACTTAACAGTTAACCAGAGAAATGTAGCTGGTAAATCCCCTTCCATCGTCCCATATGCCTATTTCTTACGTGTGGTTGTAAGTTAGGTTGGTGTACCCTTTAATTTCACTTCGTTACTATATACACTCGCAAATTGTTTATCAATGTAGACGAAACCAATCTAACTTAGAATCACCTCGAAATCAACCACGAGTTCACCATGTTTGGGGAAGTAGTGTTTGATGACCCACCTCCGGATGCAATTGTTATTCGGGGCCAGCAACGTGTTTTCACCACCCAATTAATCCTTTGTCTGTCTATCGGTATATCATCGCTTATCTTATTTTGCGTCTTGAGATATCGATGGCCCCATATCTACGCCGTCAGAACGCTTAGAAGAAGTTCAAGCGGGTTACTTAAGCCCTTGCCTGCTGAATACTTTGGCTGGATCTCAGTTATCTATTCCATAACCGACGAAGAGGTGTTGAAATCATCCGGCTTGGACGCGTATGTATTTCTTGCCTTCTTTAAAATGGGTATCAAGATCTTTGTCACCTTGGCCTTGATGGCTATTTTCATTCTAAGTCCCATAAGATACTATTATACCGGTAGTTATGATAAGGATAATATTTCGATTTCAGTGATACGATCGTTTTATATTTATAACGAACCTCCTAATCCCCCTGATTTTAGTGACGACTTTCCTACGTATTTATGGGTTTATCCTTGTTTCACGTACATTTTCTCCATTGTGGTCTATTACTATATCTCTCAATTCACTAAAGAAGTATTGAAGACCAGGCAAAAATACCTAGCATCTCAAAATTCCATTACTGATCGAACCATTAGATTAGATGGAATCCCTAAAAAATTATTGAAAATGAATGATCCTAGCGTTCTCAAACATTTTATTGAAAGCTTGGGTATCGGTAAAGTGATGGATGTTAAGTTGATTTATGATTGGACTCCCCTTGAAGAACTATTTGCAAAGAGAAGAAAATTAATAGCTACTTTGGAAGAAAAATACGCCTCTCATTATGACCTAGATATTGACATTTTCGATCAAAACAGAACTCCTTCTGTTTTACCTAAACTCGATCCTACTACTCCCGAAACTGTTAATGATAAGCGAATTAAAAAACTGATTGCTCAACTTTCAAAAGAATTGGTTGAAATCAATGGCAAAATCAAGCAAATTCAGAATAAATTCGATCCAACGTTATCAACAATTGACCTTAAAAGTAATCCTGAATTCAAACAAGTGTCAAGTGCCTTTATTACCATGGATTCTGTTGCTTCTGCTCAAATGGCAGCACAAACAGTATTAGATCCAAGAGTTTACAAATTAATTGTAAATTTAGCACCTGCTCCCAAGGATATTAAATGGGAAAATTTTAAACTCTCTTATAGTCAAAAGTTGGTGAAATCTTATTTAATAACTTTCATAATTATTCTAAGTTATGCATTTATTGTTTTCTTAGTTACTCCGTTAACAACATTATTGGATCTAAAAACAATAAAAAAGCTTTGGCCAGCTTTGGGTGAATTGATTAGTCAATCACGGTGGATGACTACTTTTGTTACTGGTATTTTACCCCCATTGTTATTTTCGTTATTGAATATCCTGCTACCATATTTTTATAAATATTTATCAAGACACCAAGGATATTTTTCAAATAGCGATATTGAATTATCAACTTTACTGAAAAATTTTTTCTTCATTTTCTTCAACTTGTTTTTGGTGTTTATGATTACTGGAACAATTTGGGACTACATGTCATACATTAGTGATACCACCCAAATTGCGTATCAATTGGCTAGATCTTTGAAAAAATTATCCTTGTTTTATGTTGATTTAATTTTGTTGCAAGGAATTGCGATGTTTCCGGTTAAATTACTTCAAATTAGTGATTTTTTGATATTGAATATATTTGGAAAATACTTTTTCCTCAAAACGATTATCTTGAAAACCCCTCGTGACTATAGATGTTACTATTATACTCCTCAAATTTTCGATTTTGGGATTCATTTACCTCAACATATTATGATCTTTATAATCATATTAATTTATTCAGTGGTTTCAACTAAGATTGTCACAAGTGGTTTGGTCTATTTTGTTTTGGGATTTTTTGTTTACAAATATCAGTTGGTTTATAACTTTGTTCATCCGCCACACTCAACGGGTAAAGTTTGGACAATGATTTACCGGAGATTAATACTCGGAATATTTATTTTCCAATTGTTCATGTGTGGTACCTTAGCATTAGAAGGTGCTTTACTTTTGGCAGCATTATGTTCACCATTAATCTTAGCTACTGCCTTCATAATTTGGAACTTTGAAAAATACTACTTACCATTGAACACATTCATTGCCCTAAGAGCAATTCAAAACCCTTACAGTTTTGATAAAGAATTTGACGATGATAGACTGCTGGTGTTTGAGGAACAAGAAGAAGGGGTTGGGAACAATGCCAATGAAGACTTGAATAACAATAATGACGATGCGGAGAATCTGTTCCTAGACGAATCATCTATATTGTTACCGGCAGATCAGTCTACAACCAATTATCGCTCTACCAAAAGAAGGGCGTCTACAGTTGACGAGGAAAGAGAACAATTTTCTGATTATACCTATCCATGTTTAATTGACCCGTTACATGGACCATGGATTGGCTTTGAGGGAGATTTGATTTCGATGGTTCAATATAATCAGGGATTAGAAAATCAGGATTTAGAGGATGGTGAAACAAGTATGGTTTCGGTTACAGAACATGAGATAATATTGAGAAAAAAGATTACAGTGAGTGAATGGGAATGATCTATTGCGAATAACTTTGTTATCAGTTGTCGTAGTTGCAAGTCGTCTTTTCTATTGTCATTTTATCTATTGTCCTATCGATTCCACACAGTATCAACCATGTTGTGACCTCCTTGAAGTTTGTTCGACAAGGTAGAACTGACAACGGAATAGACGTGAATAGACTACAAAATATCAAATGCATTTATATTTGACGATTGGATTTATTATTGTGTAAGATAGCGCAGGAACACCCTGTTCTGCGTCATCTGAGATAGTATCAAGCGAACAAAGTTGCCCTGGTTATTTGCTCGTCAACCGATTTCGTGCATAGTCGAGATTCATATGCGGTCCCACCTGCATCGTCATACCAATGTAATTAAACGGTGAAGGGTATGTGCATCGTCTCGATTGTAATACTGACCTAATACCTCCTACCAAGAAATATCGCAAAAGGTTTGTAATCTTGATTGATATAAAAATATTGAGCAAACCCTTGAGCTCGATTAATCTCGGTATTTTGATTGGAAGATACAATCATTTGATCTGGTAAATTTGAGCTATTGTTAGATCCGATGCTAATCTGAGGTAGCATGTTATAATAGAGACGATTCGAGAAATTTCCCGGATGATGGGGATATTACCCATCTAGTCGCAGCTCATTAGACGAGGACTAAAAGATCTATCATGCTTATTCTGTACTTTATTTTTTAGAGTATTGAATGGAGTAGCATTACCCACGTCATTCCCGTGTTAATAATAATGAAGTTTTCGCTTAAATCAGGGATATATAGTGGGGAATAAATCTTCAAAAATGAATCAAATGCAATTTCTGGTCAAGATGTCCAACCTCAGAACCAACGTATTACCCCAGATTTTTCACTCATAAGATCCGTGACACCTTCATGTTGTATCTTTATTTTTAAAACCTATCTGTTTACTTTTTCAGTCCTTGATCCTTATCCATACCTTGAAATTTCCCTTTATTGTTATACCCCTTTAACAAAATCAGTATCGCAGTTACATTTTTCGGTTATTATTTCTTATAACTGTATTTAATATAAACATATTAACAAGACGCATTGAAAAAATGGAAAAGAAGTAAAAGTAACGAGATGTCAACATAGACTAACAGAAATAGTAAATGAGGGTGGGATAGTTACCACACGTTAATATGGAATTCAAATTCACCGTTTTTCAAAGAAAAGATGAAAAAAATTTTGCAGCCATTGTATTCAAATAATTGAGAATAATATTTGAGATGACAATATCGCACCAATGCCGTACTGATTGTGAAAAATTCACGCTACTCTAAATTTCTGAAGAATACCTACCAGTACGGTCGAATTTGGATTTTGAGAAGTCCACCCAGTCATTTGCTGTGTGGATCAACGAGAAAAATAGTTTGTTCAACCATTAGAGATCATAATTTACGATAGTTCTCCAAAAATTGATTTGTGATGATATTCAAATATGACCGAATCACACCTCGTGTGAGTGAAGTCTAATTGTTTGAGAAGAATATGATTTTAAACAAAATGTATTATTGTCCCACCAATCCATATTCTTCGTCACTTTTGACTCTACCCTTTCCAGCTTGTCTTTGCTTGCGAACCAAAGAGATGCTCAATAATTTTTCCTTTCTTAAGTTCTTATCAGTCACGTAAGAAGGCTTTTCAGGAGAATAATCACATTCAATGCCAAACTTGGCACAACTAGTACAAACTGGTCTCTTTTCATCACATTTTAAATGCTTAATACGACAAATCCAACATCCATTTTTTGATCTAGGAAGAAGTCTTCTACGAGTGTACTTCTTTGGTTTGACTTCAGAGGGAGTTGATGCATTTGAAGCAGGATCCATAATAAGAGCTCCTTTGGAAGTTCTTCTTACTCCTTGCTTCCTATTTTTTTGAGCAGAAAGATCAAAGTTATTTGGGTAAGTTTTGCGTCTAGGGGTTTCATAGAAAGATGCACTAGTAGAAGAATCGGAGTTATGGCGAAATATATTCAATGGAGGCATTAATGGTTTGTTGGGAGTATTGGTAGAAGTGTTAGAAGTGCTAGAACAGTTGGAAGCGTTGGAGACTGATCTTGCAGAAATTGGGGACGGTTGATGGTAAATATCGAGTCCCTTATACTTGTTGCATAAAGGAGAAATTCCAAGCATTTGTGGTGAAGATTGACTAATAGGTGTATTGTTTGCAGAGTTGGATAATTGAGTTGAAATGACCAAACTTTTTTTGCTATTCAAAGCCGAATTACTATTCATACGATTAATTGAAGGTTTTTTAGTAACTTTGTGAGTACCAAGATTTGGAGATGATTTTGAGTAAGCCAGGGATTTCAACAGAAGTGGTACGGGTGCTTTTATTGAAAATTCATCATTAGTAGAATTTGTTTCGCCATTTGGGGTATAACCGGAACTTTCTGATAATGTTGGTGTATAAGCATCACTTATTGTTGGAGTGTAAGGATATTCAGTCGTAGAGTAACTTGGCAAAGAATAGTTTATGATTGCAGGGTCATTACTGGTTAAGCTTTGACTCAAACCCAGTGAGGAATAGATGTTGTTATGAGGGTTGTGATGATGCATTGATTCCGGTAAGGATTCTAGGGAAGCATTACCAATTTCGAATTCGGTCAAGTTATACATTAAATCAGTATTTTGAGAATTGGAGATCGAATAATCATTCAAGATATCCGAAGTCGAATCCATATTAAGTTTAAAAATAGGTTGATTTTGAGAATCATTGTGTAATGAGGTAGTTGAGTTCATACCTTGCTGATTTGAAAAAATTGAATAATGTGAAGAATTTGGTATACTATACTCATTATGAAAATAATCAGATGTAGCATTACCAAGAAATTCTTGGGCTTGTGAAGAAGATCCAGAAAATGATGAATTGAAAGTTTGCAGTTGTTGAGAATTGCTGCTATTGAATGTTGAGTGTTGACTAATTGAAATTGGTGGAGGTGGTAATGGATTGAATGGTGCACTGTTGTTATCAAATTGATAAAATTGGTCATTAAAGCTATGGTTGACCATGCCACCATGATAATTGTTGTTCGAATTTGAAGATGATGAAACAAATGAACTATTAACCTTGATGGTATCTTCGGTTTCAAAAGTAGAATTTGGAGAATTTACTGTCGAATTGCCCATTTTGAGTTAGTGACCAGTCCAAATATTAATAGTCTATGCAAAGTTAGAAAGAATTAAAGAACGACAAATGTAAAGAAGTTTGAATTTCCTATAGCAAAGTTGGTTTGCTGAAGGTGAATGTGTGGTAATGAATGTATTTGGTGAGTGAGATTAAGGATGCAAAACCTTATAGCTTTTTGATATTTAAAAAAATATTGTGGATATGGTGGGGTAGGTGATAACGATGATGATGTATTTTATAGAGTGATTGAACTGATGCTCGAGGTATTAGACCAGTACAACAGGCCACTAATGAAGGTGTTTTTTTTTTTTTGGTTCCAGCAATGGCAGTCAATGGGTTTGTTCCAATGTTAAGACTAATAGAATAACCCTAAAATTGGTGAATTGAATTGCAGCAGATAAGACTACTAGACTACTTAAGAAACAAGGTGGGAAGCTTGAAATCTTGTAAAGTATAGTTGACTATTCTTATCAATCGCCGTTGCTAAAAAAAAAAGAGAGGAAACCAATGGGTTTTGTATTTACTAGTGTAGATATCACCAGAAGGATTTAACAAAAATAAAAAATATACATATATATGAGTGTGTAATAATGTATCACTACGTAACACTAAGTGATATAATTAAAATTAAAAAAAGGAACAAAGTAGTGAAAAATGTGAAAAATCCTTATACAAACAAAATATTAAATAGGAGTTTGATTTAAAATAACACGGAAAAGAAATATTCTTTGGCGTTTTATTACACAAACTATATTATTATTTATAATATTATAATAACTATTTAAAAAATAAATTAACAATTGGCGCCCATGCATAGTAATAACCTCATTGGTAGGCAAAATTAATAAGGCCATCCTTAATAGTCAAGGCACCACGAGTTTGAGTGGATACAATCGAACCACTTGAGCTAGACCGGAGTTTCACCGATGCCGTATCATTATAACGAAGAGGATAGCAGCTAATTTTTCTAGAACCAATTATTTCAGTAACCTGGCTTAAGGTACGAAGATTTATCCCTGAGATTAGCCTAATCTAGGCTATAGCAAATGGACATGTCCGCACCATATTATCGCTTGGAATAATCCCGAATATTGAAAAAATAATCCGAGTAACAAATAATAATAAAAAATAATGATACCAACCGAGTACATAAATGCTTAAACTATCTTCATACTTTCCATATATCAACAATTAGTTGTCATATATTCACCAGCCATCGGTATCAGTTGAGATAATGTAAATACCCTTAAGGAGATAGTGGTGACCAATGCCACAAATTGAGTTTAGTTATCAAAATTCATGAATTAATCGTGACCAAATAAGCCATGACATTCCTATTGATTGTCCACATTTACTAATGTCACAAGTACATACCCAATGGTGCCCTACAAGAATTCAAGGAATTGATTTTCGGCGTGTCATAGATGGGTCAACATCGCATAACAACGCCGTGATAAAAAATAGAGCCATAGCTTCAACCAAGTGATGACCTAATGTAGCTAACCTTCGTAGTTGTGGTGGTACAGTAACCTATGCGTTTAGGCGATTATTTTGCCTTGGTTAATCACGCAAACCACCAACATCATTAACGCCTCTGATAAGCATTTTACTTCAAGGCGTCAATGTACCATGGTACCTTAAAATTAAAAAATCTTGAAATATATTACGTCAAGCTACTGTGAATTTACCACAAACTCAATTGTTCAACTTTTGGTGGTTATTATCATTCCGAGTGAAAGAGATTGTCCGAACAATACTATAAGATGTTCAAGAGATAAAAATCAAAACAACTTTAACCGAATTCGTCTAACGCTATTCCTACACAATCAATCGGTATCAACATAGTATCGCCAGATCAACATAACCACACACACAAGCTGCATTGTGTATATTAATTGTTCGGATTTTTTTTTGAATTATTAGGCCAAGGGCAATTAATCTGGCCGTTGGGACGCATAAAGTAACCTAACCATAGTGTGCCTTGAAAGATTGGCCATACTTAACCTATCCAATATACATACATATACATACATATATACGCGTGGGTGTGGGTGTGGGTGTGTGTGTATCTGCATGGGTTTACGTGTACATGTGTGGTATCTGAGGATGGTTTAATATAATTTCAACAAAACTGTGGTCTTCAACAATTAGTCCATCTAGAAGCCGTTAGATTCTATCATGGGGTATGCGCATTTGCCAATTAAGGGCAATGACATTTCCCCGCTCAGTACTAATGCACACTGGATCAATTGAAGAGTTGCTTTGCTGTTATTTTTCAGTAGAATGGAACATAATGATCGCAACTCCACATACCAGATCCTGGCCAATCGCAGGATCAATACTTCACAGATATCTGGCCATGTAGTGCCCTTTGTATACACGGGTCAAATGGACCAATTTTTACTCCATTTCACCAACCATGGCCATGACTTCAACAGATGATTCTTTTGACTTGAAGCAAAGTGGAATTCCTAAAATTGACCAAATTGATACTAATACAGAATCAACGGCGGTGACTTGCACATACTGAGAGCTTATATCAGCCAAGCCCCCACTATAGTCCACAGTCACGTGACCGCAAATTTTTTTTCCGATCCCATCCCATCCCGTCTATAGTACTAAAAAATTGTTTTACATATTCTTTTTCTTCTTTATACATATACCTACTTCCGGAATACCAGCAGAACTGATGATTCCTCCGTTTGGTTCAATGCACAAATGGCCGGAAGGAGATCAACCAACTCCATTATTATATAATCCAGCGATAATTTATGATCGGATTTCTGATCTTTAGTGTTATCTCTGGTTCGCTTGATGGACACATATTACGGCGTTTGCCGTAAGACACCTAACTTTACTGTAGATATGAAACTCCGTCCATAAATTTGATGAGGTCACTTGGAATAAGCTTTATCTTATTCAAAGTTTAGGGTAAGACGATTATGAATGAGGTTCTTTGAGGCGAATGAATAAGTCGATTTTTTACTAGATACCAGTAGTTACATATTGAATAATGGTCAGAACCAAGCGAGAACCTTAGTTACATAATTTGGCGACCGGTCTAAATCGGACGATTGTTCAATTCTGGCGCATCAATCAAAGTTTGGGGACAAAATCTGTTAATTAGTTGCTTACTCGTATACTATTGCCAGATAATTGATTGCAGATTAGAAAAGCCTGGAGCATGATTGTCTCAACTAGAATTAGCGCCTCAAGTGAGGCAACAAGTAATTTATGCATCTAGTGAGGCAATTTTAAGTACAAGCATGAATTCACCAAAAATTGCAAATCACCACCACTACACGACGGAAATTTTCGGGACAAACTTGGGCTAAGGGCATCATGATGCCTAAAAAGTTATTTCCCCTTTCTCAAAGCCAGAAAAATCTTTGGAAATAACTTGTCCCACTCGGCGGTATGGACAAAAAGTTAAATTATGGCCCCTAAAGATAGTAATAATTTTTTTTTTTTTTGATTGGGTCAACACAATGGTTTTATAAGACCAAATAATTTATGTAACCCTGTAGTTGACAAAATATCATAAACTTATAAAAATTTGGTAAATTTAACATATGTTACTTATGAGTAAGGATTCCCCTCCTCCCCACATAACGGAACAATGCATCACCATGTGCTGATGAATATTATCATCACAAAACAATTATTATTAAAGTATGTATTACGTAACTTACGCGCATTATTCAAGAATGTATACGGCACCCTACCCACATGTAAACAAATCAAGGAACCCTTATCTATCTAACAGCACTTTGGAACACATGCAGGGTCTCCGGCGGATTCAAGGCGAGCCGGTCCAATGCCCTACCTGTCTGAAACATTGACCCATTTCTCCTTTCAAATGTAGCTTTCTAAATGTTACATTACAACTACTGTTTTTTTTTTTTTTTTTTTTTGGTTTCATTTACTTACTTCAGTTCGAAATTTTTAATTCATTGCATATCTATTTATCCACAGCTTTGTTTTGTTTTTTTTTAGACGACTCTTCTTCACCATAGTTATGAAGACTACGAAGGCTCTGATTAGTTTACCACTCACATCACCGGTCCCAAGCACCCAGGGCACTGGGTTTGGATTGGCTGGTCCATTACGTTCACTTACAATTCTGAAACCAAGTCCCAAAAACCAAGTGGCTTCTGATTTACGTTCAAATATCATATTGGTGGTCAAGTACCCGTTCAAAGCAGAAAGCCGCAATGAACTCCTGGTAGCAAAGGGGGCGATAGTCAAGTTGTTGGATAGATCAGGAAACGGCTGGTTATTGGTGAAATATATTGATAAAGTATTACCGCCAGGTTTAATACCTGCTTGTTATGTTGATATTGCTATCAATGATTCCAAAAATCCAATTACTTTGGAATGGTTACAATCAAATAGCCCTGAAAGAGACCATTTGACTCTGCTTAGTGAACAAACATATCTTCATCTTCAACTTAAACAAGCTGATTCTCCCCCTTTGACAATCAACAACAAAGCTTATGCCGTGTCTGTTTCAATATCAAACTTTTTGCTCTATAAACAACGGTATTGGTATCGTTTGGACGTGTTACTTTCAGATGGTAGTGAATGTCATCTCTGTCGTTACTATCAAGATTTTTATAATCTTCATGTTAATTTACTCAATCTTTTAAACAAATCACTGGCTCCCCTTAATGATACCTTGAGACTACCAAAGCTTCCAGAACCAATCCCAAGTCGAAATCCTAAAGATGTATATTCTGCTGATGCAGAAGCAAATCAAATCCAATTGCTTTTAAAACGTTGTAATGATCTTAACGTCTATATCAATCGTTTGATCTTGAATCGTAACTATCAATTATCTGACGTTTTAATAGAATGGTTAGGGGTGTCTTACAAGGGGTTACCAGGCTTCAAAGTGAAAAATAATACAATTCCCATGGATAATGATGCTATAAACGAAAAAATTCTTCCAGAATCAACCAATGTAATAGAAGAATATTATCAAAGAACTCAACAACTGAAGGAGCTTAAAGAAGAGAAAGTAGATAATAATCCGACCTCTGATGATGAAAATGAACCAATCCCATACTCCCCAGATTTCAAAACAACCGGACCCCCTCAGCGGAATAAATCTAAAAAGAATATATTCAACAATTATCAACAGATAAGCGCAGCTTCGTTCCAAAGATCACCATCTACTTCCTCAAGATCGCATCCAATGGCCTCAAGATCAGTATCCAATGCTTCTACGAGATCACAAAATTCATATACTACGATGTCCAGTCCAAAGACCCCAAACAGTATGTTCAATAACAACTTTCATAACTCGTTGAGCTCTGTCTCTACGACTTCTTCGTCGCCTACTTTATCAAGGACTCCTACGAATGCAAAGATTTATGTCAAATGCAAGGTTCTCAATTTTAATAATGAAATTGTGGCTATTCGCTTCAAAAAGTCCTTGATTAGGTCAATAAGTGACCTTAAATACCTTGTGAAACAAAAGGTGTATTATAGTAAATTATTTATTCGATTGCCCAACCTGGAAACATATGAATTGATTGATACTGTCAATTTCAATATGGGAGAATATTTAAAGCATAATGACAAATTCAATCTCAAGTTGGCATAATAACATTGAATCCTTAGAGATATTTGAGGTAATTTATGTGCTGCTTTGTGCGACTTCAAGCCCTGCAGACATTATTATCAAAGTTATCTGGCATCCGAAATTGATTTTTTTTTAAATCGTAAATCATTCAATTTTTGGTGGTGCTAATTTTTTGGGAGATCCCACAACAAGTGGGCTGCAGAATTTAAATAAATTCTGATTTAAATAAAGAAAATCAACCGGTGATTGAGCTTGTTGGGTGTATAATTACAACTCATCGTTGATATTTCAGTTTTCAATTCTAAAATCTTCACTAGATCAATTGAAGTGATTCAACAGGATGGACGTTGCCTTATTACTATCTATTTTAAGCGACACATTTGATTGTTAGTGATGAAAATCCACGTTTAAGCCTGAGCTAGCTTATTGCTCAAACGATGTATTATTAGTATTTAATATAGTATGAACTTTAACGAGATATTTTAAGTTACCATTTGGATGAGAAGCAGGACTAATAAGATACAAAGAGTAGAAAATAAGTAAAATTAGGTTGTGAGAATCACCAGTAGAAGATGAAGTGTATTTTGGAGGAAGTACAAATTATTTTCAATGCATTTCCATACTGGAGTAAAAAAAACATTGGGGCAGAGCGGAATTGCAACCCCCAGAAATTGAATGGAATTTGGGCTTCTTGTATTGTAACAGAGGATATTTGGTTGCATTTTTCTATAAGAATTATCACCCCATCACAAATTGTTTACATGATTTCTTTAGCGATGATATAGCACCGTTTGTGCTAATTGCCCCAAACTCAATCTAAAATGTTTTTTTTAAAAAGATTAGCAAAAAAGAAGATTTTACAGATCAAAGTCTTGGATTGGGTGTCTTTTGAATAAAATACGCTTATTTAAGCTGTTCAGGAGGTACGTTTGTTTTCAATACCAAATTGGTATCTGTGAATATATGTATAGAAATCCTATATCAGAATATTGATTGGTATCTCCTGATATCTTATGAAATGAAAACATCCGACATTTCAAAAGCATTCAGGTTCTATATTTTATGGTTCTACATCTTGATTTAAGTCACTGAATTTAGTTTTCTAGACCTGCAGCCGAAACGCAAATTTGAGGCCTATTTGGCTTCTAGAACTAAAATTGTAACGCATGGATTGATGGAATTTCAGTGTATGTATTATTGTTAGCATACTTCTTATGTCAACTTCTTTTAATCAATTAGCCTAAACTAAAAGAATTGCTCATCGTAGGCTTCATGAGGATACAATTTTCTACACCATAGTTCACCTACATAATGAAAAGTTACAATCTTACTCCTCTGTTTAGGAAGGAAACTTTCTCAATTAATTCAGTACACAAGACATTTTGCACAATGTCTCCGCAAATGGTTCTCACGAGGAATACTTTTTCTGGCCGAGGAAGAAAGAATTGAAAACAAGCCAGAAAATAAGTCTCTCGTTGAGTAAAAAATTGTCGGTGCAAATATCTGTTGTAGCTAGGTAAAAAATAAGATAAGAGCAAGTTTGTAATAGTTTGAATCAATGGTTATATGAAAACAAAGGGATCATAATACAAACAAGCTATATGTGGGTAAGTAGAGCATCAGAGAGACCTATAGGTATGTTCAAAAAATCAAGTAATTTCAGTTTGGAGTTATTTTTTTGCATCTGTTAACACCTTTGGCGACGTCATAAATATGAGCCATGGTTCTTATTATGAGCTGAACTGAAAGTTCTGCAAATTCTGGAAGCTCTTAAGTTCTTAAAGAGCAATAATTGCGCTCTTCGAACGTCAGAATTAAATACATTTACTACGTTGAACCAGGCTTAACGGATTTATAGGTAATTAGTAAAAATTGTAAAAAATTCAAAATTTCAAGTGAATTTTAAAATTAGATTGGAGAACATCTGGCGAAGAGAAAAAGCTTCCACCAGGTGCTGAACTTATCAGTTTGATTTAGCTTAGCTCCGAAATTTTTTAGAATTAAAGGGTCTGTGTCTGTCAGAGAGTAAATAGATTTCCCAAAAAGTACCTGTACATTACTACATTTGGCGGGGAAAACGCACCGAATTGTTCAGGTGCAGTTTTGCGACATAATCTATAAATGCGACATCACAAGTTATAATTATGACATAACCAAACACCGGGAAATCATGTCATAAGTACGAGTGGGCTAATCGGGTTTATTTGGGCCAGAATCTTAATTTGATGAACATTAGGCACATATCGTCCAAATCCGTTATTAAACTAATTGTGTTTCTGAATCAAAATATTTCCATGTTTTGATCCGTTTTTAACTGGATTGAGAAGATATCAATTGATAATACAATATATATATATATATTTTTTTCAAGACAATTCAGTTGTCCTTGACTGTGGAAATATCATTAGAAAGAAATTACCTAAGATCAATACGCGGTGGCTAGAGTTGATACCATAAACAAGGTTCACCTAACAATATAGTAGCGAACAACACCATGCTGATTGTAGCCTACGATCATTAATTGTTACAATGCAACAAAGAAGAAATTGACGAATCAAGAATTTGAGCTTGAATCCTGAAGCGCGCCAATCAATTTGCACTGTGCGATTTTGTCTTTTAGTAGAAATCGTTATGGCGGGCTTTTTCACAACAAGGTGGTTAAAAGTGCGACTTCATGCATAATATTTTTTATTTTTTGACAATTCTCTAACCAAAACGTAGAATATTTATCATATTTTTTATGTCTTGACACTCCCTTATAGGTTGCATAAGCGGTATACATAACAGACCTGAATCCCACGTCTACCTGGCCCATAGCTTTACCATCTTCATATTTAACCTCACTCATCCATATAACAAAAAATCCGTTACCAATAGCATTTGACAGGGTATTTTTCCAGTTTTAATTGTTACTATTGTTAACAAAAATAAAAGAAAAAACTACTGTACTTCGAGCCTCCTATCAGCCAGTTGCGCTCCGTTACCGTGATTTACTTCAATTTCCAACCTATATACATTAACCGTGTCCAGGTTTGATCAATATTTATTTCTTCATCTTCCTAACATAACTGTTGGATTTTGTCATCATGTCAAACAGTCTCTTCAGGTCTAAACAATACTCGTCTAAGAAAAACCTCAAAAAATTAGTTATATCAGCACCATTTGTGTCTCCAACAGTTTCTTCACCAACTTCTTTAGTTTCGTCGCCAAAAACACCTTCCACACCAACCAACTGTTCAACACAACATGCCTTCCCTGTTATTGTTTTAGTAGCAAAATATCGATTTGTGGCTGAAAACGCCCTGGAACTTAGCATCGAACCAAAGAATTATTTAAAATTAATTGAAAGACCAGGAAATGGCTGGTTAAAGGTCCAATTCTTGGACAAGTATGACAAGGTGGGTCTTGTACCTGCCTCCTATGTTGATATTGAGGTGAACGATGTTCTTAATCCCATTTCCTTAAGATGGTTGAATGAATATAGAGACACGATTACTGATCTTGATACTCAAAACGAACAACAAGAAGAAGAACGTCAACAAGAAATGAACGAGTTTTTCGACTTTGAAAACATCCCATCTTCGCTCACAATAGACCAAGTTTTTCAAAATGGTTCAAGGAAGTTCTGGTACAAGATGAAAATTAATTTTTCAAACAAAGACATTATTTATATCGGTAAGACTTATGAAGATTATTATAATCTTCACCTTCTTTTGACAAGAACTCATCCACATATCGAAATTCCTAAATTACCTATGCCATTAAGACTGTCATCATCCCCCACTCACTCCAACTCTAACATAGATAAAAAATTCTATGATGATTTACAAGAGAGAAGAATTAACTTGGAAATTTATATGCAAAAGCTTATAATGATTCCAGAATTACAAAGATCTAATGAAATATTTAATTTTATCGACGTGTCCAAGAGATATAAGATGACGGAGTCGGAGGTAAAACAATGTGTAAAATCTGGAATTGAGCAAAGTGGTAAGAGTATAAGAGAAACTGATGATACTACTTTGGATGGTATGTGTATATCTAGGCATCATGACATCGCTAATTTATTATTCCATGACTCAGTCGAAATAAGCAAGCTTCTTAAAACATCAAGATTCTTTTCTCCAACAGCACCATTACCTCCAATCCAAACGTCAAAATCTTACAGTCCCCTTAGTCGTAAGAATGACAACTTGAAGTACTCGACCTATGTAAAGCAAGATAAGACTCCCGAAAAGAAATTGGTGAGTTCTACTAGTTCTAACACTTTATTGAGCTATACCTCTATCATTGATGTTTATGACGATCACGATGACGATACCAGGAATGATAGTTTTAATGATCAATCAAAGGATAGCTCAATCTATACCAAGGCTAGTTCTATACCCGCTATGAAGGACGAAAACCTACAACAACCTATTCCAGAGACCTCCAAGTCAATGGAGCTTTTTCCTAATGATTCTATGATAAATAAATCAATGGATAAGTCCAATCATTATTCTACAAATTCTTCCAATAGTGAACAGGACTCGATATTTTCGAACAAAAGTAACTTTAATGATTCACCAACCCCTTTGGCACCAACCCCGGTGATACCCAACAATGAAGAATATTTCCTAAATGTACCTGATACGCCCAGTACATTAATAGTGGAGGATGGAGAGTTTGATGTCTCACCAACCAAAGTTGGAATGCCTCAAGAACTCAAACCTAATATTTCCAACTCCCCTAAACCAAGTTCCATGTCCCATAATGTATCCAATGATTACGTCAAAATAAAAATTGCTCTCGATAATAAAGAAGACGATATTGTTGCTTTGAGAATCAAAAGAACCAATCTCATTTCCATCGCCTATTTGAAAAAGTTACTCTCATACAAAATCTACAAGGATTATAATTTAACAGACCACTATAAGTTGCAAGTGACTGAAAAAGTGGGTGGTCAAGGATCGGACATGAGTGAAGAAGACTTATTACAATATCTTAAGTCTCATAACAAGGCAAATTTAAAATTAGCTCGGGCTAGAACATGATTTCAGATTAAGGGAAACCTGAAATTCGCTAAGAATTTAGGTCCATGTTCTTTTTTGATAATCTTTATCATCAAGGGATTTTACTTCGTTCACTTCTTTTAGACATGTATTAACGCGTATGCTTCATTTAGACGCAAGTATAGATAACCACTACACATATACACTAGCCGTAGACAGGTCACACAGCAATCGTTACTATAAGGATAAAGCCATCGATATGATAGTTTGAGGCGGAAGAAAGCGCAAGGGGGAAAGGAGGAGAGCCGTTACTAACAAATTTGATGGTTCTAGACTTTTGATGTCAAATATGCATAAAAGCGACTCGAAATCTATTGATCACAGGCTCGGGTTACTGGTATTTACGAATTGGTACTGAAAATGTCTATTTTGAAATTGGGTGGTTCTTGGGATACTCCCTTGCACTACCTCTTGATCGGAGGGGGCGGGGGACTGACCAGATTGGGCCACTATCGCCCCCCCCCAAAAAAAAAAAAAAGCTACACGTGACCACCTATAATGCCGTTTCCATATCAAAACAAAATCTTTCCTGTTTGGGCAGTTGGTCAGAAAATGACAGTGACAAAATATCGGCTCAAATTACTAGTACTAGCAATGGAACTAGTCGTCTGTTGTAGTGTCATTTGGTAATAATTTATTTCTTTTTTTTTTGTTTCCACGACCTGTTTGATTTAAGGCTCTGGCTGTGGGTCACTAAGATCCGATTATGGTAGTAAAGTTGATGGATGATCTGTAACCTGTTTAATAATTCGACTCACTCCAATATAATCAAGGGTTTAACCAATCTTCAGCATTTAACTCGTTGATACTATTGTCATTTTGGTTATAACTGTTATTTTGGTTGGTTGCCTTTTTGACTTTTCCTGTTAGATGCCTCTAGCCATCACTCATGAGATGGACTCCGAACTATCCCGGAAAAGGCCTGTCAGTTGCTATGTAACTCCTCCACTTGAATCAAGAGGTGAGTTTCGTGCTGATGATCTCCATACCCCGAATAGTGACACTTTCTCCTACAATAACTCCCCAGAAATATCGCCAGTCTCTTCAGTATTTGATGCAAATGGTCCACCATCACCAAAGACAAAAAAGGGTTTCTTCAAGAGATTCTCCTTGAAATTATCGAGGTCGACTCCAAAAGCCCCTTCTCCAGCTCTTGAACCTGCCAAGGCACCCCCAAAGAGTCCTGAAAGACGTTCGTTTGGTAGAAGTTTCTCTTTAAGATCTAAATCGAGACGGTCTACAAATGCCAGTGAAACTACGCTAAAAGTTCCCAATACACCCTCCATAAAGTCCCCTGTTCGCTCGGCTTCCTTAAAGTCTCCTATTCATTCTCCATCTCCAAAATCGTCTACTTTCCTGTCACCACTCATCAGAGAAACTAAGCCATCTACCAGAACAGGACTCTTGCAAGAAGCCCCAGTGATATCACGCGAGAAGCATAGAAACCAATCATCGGATTCACTAACACCGAATCTTGATGCTAACCTTTCCAAATACAATCTATCCCAATCCAAACTCAAGAGACATAGTCTTGTCGACACGAATAATGAAAGTCCAAATCAAAATTATAGACACAGTATACACGGGGCCGCCTTTTTCCATTCATCAATCAGTACTCAAGAGCCCAGAGTTTATGGCTCCAACTACGCATCTTCCATTAGATTGGAAACTGTTACCGATGAAGAGGAACCTACCCCCATCACCCCTATAAAACAAATTGTCAAAGATATATCACCCGATTCAAAGGCTCCAATTGATACGAAAAGAAAACCCTCGATTGAACCCAGATTTGGAATTGAGTCTGAAGATTTGGTCGGATTTCAAAAACGAAGAGCTTCTAGATCTTCAATTTCCTTGCGTAATGACAATTCGGGTAAAAGAACCGTTTCTAATTCTTCCACCAATTCATTTTCCATCTATACACATGATTCCAGCATGTCCCGAGAGGGATTAGGAATTTTTCTTAAGCCACATGCTTCATTCAAGCCCAGACCCACCAGTAAACTTCTTGATAATAAGGGAAACTCAGTCTTAAAACTTAAGATTTCAGTCGAAGAAAAGGGTAAACCTCAAAATACTCAAGCTGAGTTCACTTCTATCAGAATGCGTAAAGATAAACTCAATAACGTCAATGAATTCATAAACCTGGTAATGTTCCGGTTATTGCAAAAGATACAGGATTTGAAAGTCAATAGTGTACGATTACTTATCATGTTCAAAGACGAGAGTTTAAATCCAGTTGTGTTGAAACCTTCAGTGGATGAAGAAGCAAGTCCTTCATTTTATTTGATTGATGAAGGTTTAATATTCAATTACATCATGGCCAAAGAAAAGTTATACGTGAAAGCACAATATGAAAGTTAAATGTCCAAGTCAATGCTGGTCTTTGACCTGGTCTGTTGTATTATTAACACTGTTATACCTAGAAAGAACACATAATAGATATAGAGAATACCCGGTAGAAGTTTAAACAAGGTTTTTGGAGCGTGTTGCGATAAGCCTTATTATACTTTTTACAGATAGCTAGATACAATACAATAAATTCCAAAACCAATTATCAACGACAAAAACAAAAATTAGTCATATGATCTCGATTTTTTTTTTTTTTTTCTATTTTATCACACCTTTGTACAATAAAATGCAATAATCCAAAAAACTTAGAAGTGTATAAATGCATTATCGTACTTTAATCTTATACCATGGTAAGTACTACAAGTTTTTTTTTTTTATCTCCGGTATTTTACAACCGAGTAAGCCGAATACTTTTGATTATTTTAAAAAAACTTCAAAATTAGTAAACTATTTGAAAAAAAAAAAAAAAAAAAATGTGGTTCCACTAACAAATTGCCAAGCTGACTATCTGAATGGTTTCCACTTGTCAAAAATTCGAAATATTAGCTTCTCTACCAGTACAATTCATGTAACAGCACAACCATGGTTGATTCCACATTAGACACACCCACGGGGCAATCACGTGACCGTGATCTAATATCGCTCAAATTTTTGTTTAGCAGAGAAGATTTTTGATTGTTTGGTAACGGGATGATATAGAAGTTTATAAGAGGTAAACTAGAGACTTGAATAGGCAGAAAATTGATATAATATCAAAGAATTTTAACTGAATTAAAAAGCACTTTGAACCAAGCTCCTTTCTGACATTTTTGGTTGCTCTATTTGCACATAATGGCTGATATCTTTAATATGGATGATGACGTGGGCACCGAGTTTGTTGAAGGTTTCAAGGTTACTTTGACATTGAGTGGTCCAGAAACACCATTAAACTACCGATTGCTCGAAGATCCCGACGCGTCCGCACCAGAAGAGTCTCAGAATACTGTCTCGGAGCTACCATTACCAATTCCCATAAGGAAAACAGGACGGAGAAACTCAGCCATCGCGTCATCTTACGAAATCGACATTCAAGAATCGTATGTGTCTTCCACTCTTGTGGTGAACAACGGTAACCTCAAGTACAAGCCCAAGTTTTCTGATTTTGAGCCAATCAAAGTCCTAGGTAAAGGCTCTTATGGTAAAGTTATCCTTGTGAGAGAACGGTCTACCGGGAAGCTATTTGCACAGAAGCAATTGAAAAAGGCATCTTTAATTATCAATGAGAACACTAACGAGGTTCATCAATTAAACTATCGCCGTACTTTAAATGAAAAAAATATTCTTGAGATGGTGAATCATCCCAACATCGTTAAATTATACTATGCTTTCCAAGACCATGATAAAGTATACCTTATTTTGGAATATTTAGACGGGGGTGAATTATTTCATCATTTGGCCCAAGAAAGATTTATGAGTGAAAAAAATGCAAGTTATTATATTGCTCAAATGGTGTTGGCATTAAGATACTTACATCTCAATTTAAAAGTCATTTATAGAGACTTAAAACCTGAAAATTGCATGTTGAACTCAAATGGGAACCTTGTGTTGACTGACTTTGGATTATCAAAGGTTTCTAGTGACGATAAAAATCATTCAATGACTGGCACTGCTCAATACATGGCACCAGAAGTCATTAAAGGCGAGCCTTACGATTACTCGGTTGATTGGTGGTCTTTGGGTTGTATTGCATTTGATTTATTAACTGGGTCTCCTCCTTTTACTGGTAACAATAATAAGAAAATTATTGAAAAAATTTTATCCAGTAAAAAGACATTGAAATTCCCATTTTACCTCAGTGCAGATGCCAAAGATTTACTTCGAAAATTATTACAAGCAAATCCAGAAAAAAGATTTAATATTGATGACGATTTTCAATTGTTAAAGAAACATCGGTTTTTCAGATATATTGACTGGAACGAATTAGAAAATATAGAATCCAGTGAAGTTTTACCCCCTATTTTACCAGTGATCACTGATCCAGTATTGGCTGAAAATTTCGATAAAGAGTTTACTGAAATGGGGTTTACACCTCAATTCAATACATTGGAAGATATATTACATGTTAATGGATTTTCCTACATCAATGAAAATTATTTAAGGAGTCACATGGAAACCAATAGATTATAGACATGACGCCCATATTAAAATCGAGAGGATAACCAACCGGTTGGTTTTTCCAACATATTAGTATTTTTAGTATTTATAGTATCTTATAGTATTATTGCAGTATATTTATTGAAGCCCAATACCCAGTATTAAGCTGTTAGACATACACATAGTAGATGGCATCGTAGAGCACACCCCGAGAAGAATTAAATATGCTAGGCGCCCCATCTTGAGGCAACAAGACTCAGATAAACAACCAAGTAACCGCAATTGATTATGCCTTCACTGAGAATTATAAGTTTGTAACTGATCCCTCTTTCAGAACTATTCAAGTAGTTCAATTTGAATAATTTTGCAATTAGAATAGTACCCATGAAGACAACATGAGTAGCATTTGCGAGTTCCTTATCAGCTATAGTCATCACCAAATCTGCGAGGATTATAAATGATAAACAGTTCCATGCTAATTGGTTAATAGCACTAACAAGAAATGCTAAGGTAGGTAGATCTTTAGCAAGCTTACCGAATTTCATAAATAAGGGATCTATGTTAATCAATTGATTGTTGGAATCCAAGGAGTAATCAAAATAGTATTCCACAAAATATTTGAAGTCCTGATAGTTGTTGCAAGGTTTGCTCTGGTTTTCAATTGACCCGTAGTTTTCATAGCCCAGGATTGAATATCTATCTAATTGATAGGTGGATAATTTTTGCTTCAAAAGAGGGAAAGTTTGCTTTTTGCCATGCTTCCTTTTACATTCCTTAATGGGTAGAAATGGAGGAAAGAGCCACAGAAACCAATTGATTATGGAGATGAAATTGTTCCGACAGAAAATATTTTTGGAACATTCAGATTGCACCGATATATGAAGTGATGATGGTTGTGGCTGCCTTACTGTGGTTTTAAAATGGATACTACTTTTGTGCTTAGACTGATCGTCATCATCATCATGATCATCTCCATGACTAAAGTGAAAACCAGCACCAGCACCACCACCGAGATCTAAATGAGAGCCATCTGGAGCAGTCCATTGAAAACCACCACCACCACCTCCATTGCCACCCCAATGGGTGCCCAAAGTATCGGCTTCATCGATATTTTCTTGACTGATACCAACATCTGCTAAAGGATCTTCTCCAAGTGAATCGTCGTGTTCGAGGTATTGATCACCGGGAGACAGATCAAAAGCAGCAATAGCAGTAGCTGTATTTAAATGGTAAGTATTTTTGGGAGAGACAGAGTATAATTTATCCACCAAATCATAACAAGACTTGAAATTGGCCAATTTTTTATCCCCGATTGTCCCCGCTTGACTATAGTTATTAAAGGTGGCGAACCCGATTGGAGTTGAATTGGAACTAATGGAAAGATCAGTGGATTTCATGGTGTTCTTATTGTATGTGAAGGTAGATGGTAAATTTGCAATTGAAACTTGTTGATCAATTAAAGTTTCATCACTGTTGTAAGAGGCAATCGAATTTCTCACCTCCATCGAGGTATTTCCTACAATACTCTCGAATAATTGTTCCATTTCAGGTTTGTTTTGCAATGTCTGTTGATTCTTGTAGGAGTCTTGATTTTTCCATATTTCAAACAATTGTAAGAATTTTTTATATTTCGACTCATACTGAGCAGTTGAGTACAACAGAAAAGACAGGATTAAGTAGATGGTATTGGAAACCAACACCAAAACTGCCACCTGTTTGAAGTTGATGGTACTCATAGATGATATCACAAATAGAAATGAAAATTTCAAGATTTCTTGAATCAACGGGGAATAGAACCGGTAAAAATCGGGCGACCCATCTCTTCCCAACGTGAACATATCATAACAAAACGATATAACGTATGAAACTGCTGGCAAAATTAATGCCAAGATCACGGTTTTTTGATATATTATACATGTTTGTTCATAAGGAGTTATAACATCCAGGAGCTTGTATATGAAGAAACATGATATTAGGTGAAAAATGGGCAATAGTAGAAATACCAGGAGATATTTCATCGCCTTGTTAGGGTTACTAATTAGCGAATAATGGTATTTGTATCTAATCGGTTTAGTATTTTTGGTTGCAAAGATTTCAATGACTAATGGTTGTTTTGCGAGCTATGATTGGCTAGGAGAAAAAGAGCTAGGCACGTGATACAAGCACATGACTGATCACGTGAAGATACCTCTAAGTTTATTAACCTCTGATTATCATACTTAGTTGCCACCATCATGGCAGACTCGAAATCAGTGATTCCATTGGAATCTAATCCTACCATATTCACCGAGTTGGCTACAAATATCGGGCTCTCTCCCATTCTTCAGTTTCATGACGTATATTCGTTGACTGATCCATCCTTGTTAGCATTTCTTCCTTCTCCAGTATATGGAATCATTTTACTTTTCCCACTTACACCTTCTTATGAAGCACACAGAAAGGAACAAGATGCACAGAAGCCTTCTCACTATTCCAATGAGCTTCAAGACACAGTGAAATGGTATAAGCAAACCCTTGGCAATGGATGTGGGTTGTATGCGTTATTACATACATTGAGTAATATCCCATCTGATTTCATTATCAAGAATCTGAAATTGGGCCGTCTCTTATCAATCATCGACGAAAATGGACCAAATATCAGTGTCGAAGAAATAGCTTCTTTGGTGGAGCAATTGGAAACTTCTATTAAATTAGATGATAACTTTGGTCAAAAGGGCCAAACCGAGGCTCCCAGTGCCGATACCCCGGTGGAGTTACATTTCATTACATTCATCAAGGGAAAAAATAACCATCTTTATGAATTGGATGGTAGAAGAAATGGACCTGTGGATCTTGGTGATTCTACAACTGATGTTAATGTCCTTAATGATTCCAAGTTGGCAGAAAAAATTCAATTCTATATCGATAATGCCGACGAAGCCAACAAACACAATTTTGCAATCATGGCTATCGGACCAAATGCTGATTAATGTAGTAGTTATATGGATAATTTGGAATTTATGAATTGGGTTTAATATTTATGTAAGATCTATCGAAATTGAGTAACCCATATTTCCTATATTGTTAGTAATTAAACATGCTATATTTGACCCTTGATATCGACTTTTTTGAACCCAGGGGTATTTATCAATACTGTCAAAACACCTCTAGCTCCCAAACAATCAAAATCGTCGTTTTCCTTAAATTGTCCCAAATTATATTTTTGCAAAAGCTGATCGAATTCATCTATCCCTTCACATTTTAACCGTTGTAAGATCACAGCCGTGCCCAACTTTCTATATGCCTTGCTGATTGCCCATAATGCCTTGACCCTTGTCTTTGATAATATGTACGTTTTTATCATATGATACCCTAGTTTATGTTGAGGATTGTTTCCAAACTTTTCAACCAACACAAACAAACTGTAATAGTCCTCAACGACCAAATGTTGATTGAATTTAAATAAGTCAACCAAAAATTCAAACCATGATTTTTGGGATTCGCTCAAGTGGAAATTTTTATATGATTGTTCGACATTCAATTTAATTTTGTAAATTTCACCATGATTGTTAGTAATAATCATATATATGGTACGATAAACCAAGAATTCGAGTTCAGACCTGAAGAATCCCAATTCCAATTTGGGTTCGTTTTTCCGTTTGAGATAGTATAAGTATTTAAGCTGAGACTGACATTGATTGAATTCGCCTAGATCGTTATTTTCCAAGGACAATTTAGCATTCATTTCGTACACATATATGGTAAAATCATTTTTGATATGTTGGACAGTCAAGTCCTGTCTAATTGATTTGAATTGATTAATGAGATATGAATAAGAATCTGAATCCTTATATTTTTTCAAAACGTACTTTACACTTTTTATTAATACTTCCTGGGGTCGTACCATAGCTGGGTTGGGTTCGGATGTCAATCTGAGGTATGATTTTTCTAGAGCTTGCGATGTTCCCACAAAAGTGGGTGATGATGAATTGGTGGAATATTGCGGGCTGGGGATTGTTGTTATGGGTGCAATGGGCGAGGGCGACTCGAACCTCTCACTTCTTAGTTTTTTCCTTGAAGCCGAATCATAATCCCCGGATCGTTTGATGGTGGTATATTCAAGAGTGGTGGTTTTGGCAGGAGGAGTGACGGTATTGTTTATTACTGGTAGCCCAGCCGCCTCCAACGCCTTCCTGCGTTCCCACTCCAACTCGATCCCTTTGGTTCCATCTAATATTGGGATTTTTTGTACCAGCCAGTCATTTTCAAACATACTATTGGTGGCTACCGCCTTTTCGATAAGCATCTGCAACTGGCGATTGAAAACCACTTTTTGGTCCTCAGTGAGCCGCTGGTTCGAGCGCTGGAATGACTCCACCACAAATTGGTGCAAACTGGGAGGCCAGTCTCCAGGCATCGACGACTCTTGAGATTGCGGCCGTTGGTTCTTGGTGGTGTTCATTTTCGACTCCTTGGATTTGCCTGTTTTTTTGCCTTTGCTCCGCTTACCCCCAAGCCGCGTGGGGGTGACTTCGTTGTAGGTGCCATCCATTGGATTTTGATAGGATTAATACAATCTAAACTTGCCTAATCCTGGCAACTAAAATTCACCGCACTATTTGATACTCCAGGGCTACCTGCAGGACACCAACCCAGTTTTGGTTCAATAAACAGTTGTGAATTGAGGAATTGTCTCCTGGTAAACCCAACTAACGACACTTGTCATCGCACTTTTATCCCGAAATCAACGCCGCCTAATTTATGGGGTTTCCATTGCCATATATCGCATTTTGCACCACCATAATTCCTTCTCCTAAACTGCCTTCACTTCAACACTATAGACATATTTTTTTTTTCAGTCCTATTAATCAATTAATCACCAACTGTCGTCGTCTTTTAACTGTTGATCGATTCTGAAAATGAGATCGTCTATTTTCAATAACGAACTACCACTGAGAGCACCGACGGCAAAGCCGAAGTTCACGGCCCGAAAATCCAAATCCTCCAGTCCCTATGTGAGTACTCCCAATACACCAGCATTAGATCGTAGTTCAAGTAATGTATCAAATGGGGAAAGTCATGGGAAATCAAAAAACATATCGTGGAATTTGGATGATTTGATCGCTTCTTATCAAGATAAAGGATTCTTGCCCCCCATTCTTTCGCCCACTTTGCCCTATAAGGATGGAGACGTCAATCCTATAGATAATATAAAACAACCCAAATCACCAACCCCTCCCAAAAAATCTTCCACCATTAGTGATGATGAAGAAAGTGATGGCCCTATCAGGAAGAATCGACCCAAAGTGGAAAGATCAAAGTTTTATAACGACGATTCTGGGGAAGATGAAATCCCTCTTTCTCTTCTATCTCCTACTTTACCATCATATTTCGACCATGATCAACCCAAGGAGAAAAACACGGTCAAGAAACCCAAACCACTGGCCACTATTAAATGGATCAATAAACTTGACTCTGCAAAACCAAAGTTTCTCTTACGAATTGCATTTGAACACAAACAAGCATTAACTTCAATCAAACCACCTTCTACTGATCACGAACCCGCCCTAACTGGTTTAGGCATCCATACCAATGATCTAAAGGAAAGGAAAAAGGAAGATGATAGAAAGCAACTCGATAAATCAAAGGAAAAAGACCAAAAAGACCAAAAAGATCAAAAGGACAAAGAATGGGCTATAAGATTACGCCAACAGGAAGAAAGAGAACGTGAATTCAAAGAATTGGTTCAAAAACGTGAAAAAGAACACGAAGCATGGATCAAAGAAAGAAAAGAGAAGAAGTCCCTCCAAGAAATCGATGATGAAACTAAAGCTTTGGTGGAAAGCTTACAGAAACAAAAAGAAAATCTCGAATCTGAATTGAAAGAAAAGAAAAGAAAACTTATAGATACCGAAAAATTACTTGAGAATAGAGAAAAGGAATTGTCCAAGAGAATTACTAAACCGCCTGCATCCTCTTCGTCATTATCATCCACATCTTCATCATCTTCAGAACTAACATATGAACAACATAAGAAACGAGAACAAATCAGGCAATTGAACAAAGATGTGATAATGAAAGAAAGCGTCCATCCAATAGAAGAAAGAGTAAAATTGCCATTAGCATCATCAAAACCTAGAAACTCGCATAGTAGTCACAATTGGAGTCAGAGCCAACGCGAAGAAGTCAAAACCCAATTACAATCCAAAAAAACCAATTGGCTCAACCTATCCAAAACAACAGCTCAAAAAGCTGAGTCATATAAAGGATCACATGATTTATTATCAATTATCGTTCAAGTAGATTCCTTAATTTCAAAAATGATTTCGTATGATTATGATGAAAGATCTAAAATCGTCACCAATGTTCTACCAAGTGAAAGATCTTGGAAGTTATTGGTGACTAATATTAAACAATTAATCGAAGAAATTGATGAAGTGACCAAAAAACTCAAAGACAAAAATTTGCTTGAATTCTTGAAGATTCTTGCATGTATATTATTTCAAGCACAAGCGGTGGTCTTAAAGAGAATCAATTCAATATTGACAAAAGTAATTCAGCTGTATATCAGCAAGACCACCGATCGTGGTGAACTCAACGGAAAAATTATCGAGCTTCAACAGACAACGATTGACAATAATACACTGATCATTGAAAACTTCATTAACTCTAGACCAAGTTACCTTAATGCCATTATACCCATAAAATTCCCCATTACCTGGTTCAAAAAATCATCGGATATGCAATTAGTGCAACACGAGTACATTCTTGATAATTATAACAATAATATCAAGCCCTCCAACCAAATGTATTACTTACCCATTGGAGTTTATTCAAATATGAACGAAATAACCTCTTTCTTGTACAATATTCTCCATGAATTCATCGACATATTTAACAAGTTCATCAAACCTAATGATCCTATTAAATATGTGCTACAAAGTGGTCAGAATAAACCGTGAATACTTCTGTATTTATTGAATGAAGTACGAATGCTAAATAGACGATTAGTAGCCATTAATCATTGATTAAATGACAGTGATCAATGCTACCACTAACATGTACTGTTCGATGTAGTTTTGTATATCTACGCTAATACACTGTAATATTTGATTAAAGATATTTGTCCTTGTAGATCCAACTATTACCTATCGATTTGAAGCCAAATATTTCACTTGACCTTAACCATGCAGCAGCCTTATGATAATCCTTTTTATGATACTTTGACTTGGTACTCCATATCTCTCCTAATTCTATCATTGAATGAACATTTCCCATGGAACCTGCCACGGAAAGAAGTTTGATTCCATTGAGCTCATCTCTATTGTTTAATCCCCAACCATTGAAAAGAAATTTTCCCAAATCATGATATGACATTGATACCACATCAGTTTTATTCTTTGAAACATTGGCAATTTTATTGATCCGGGTTTTGGATAGTTTGGAAAAGGATTCATAAACAAGATTTGGTTCGCTTCCAAATTTCAAGGGATCAGTTTTCATAGCATGATCAATCTGTTTGAGGATTAACCCAATCAAGTCTTCTGGTTGAAGTAAAGTTAGTTTTTCAGCGACTTTACTTACTTGAGATGATGCTAATGGATATTGAGGATGCGAGATAGAATGATAATCAACCAAAATACATTTACAAAGCCATTTAATACAATGACGATCATTCTGCTTCACTCCTTGACCAGCTCTCAAGGCCTGGGCATAGAGATACATTGCTTTTGGATAATTGCTGGGGGTATTCGCTAACATTTGAAGTTGATAAGACGCTTCTCTGTGATTTCCAGCTACTCGAAGTTGAGTTGCCAATTTAATACGTGTTTCGGGGCTAAGATCATCAGATGATTGTTGTGGACTAGAAATGTTACTCTGAGGTGACAGTAACTGGGAGTGATTACCTTCGGAAACAACTCTTCTAGGAGAAACTGGATCCACAAGTTCGTTTTTTGAACCATTGCTGGTGACAATAGGAGCAGAAGGGGTTCGAGAGATTTGCATGGGTAATCTTGCCCGACTAGGTATAGCAAGTTCCTCTTCGGAATTATTTGACACAGCAGCGGAGACAGAACGACTTGGAAGACCATCAGCAACCGTCACAGCACGTTTCAAACTTGGTATTTGAGGGGAGTTTGTATCAGGGAGATCGAATGATACGGTTGTATCATTTCGCCTGATTGAAGCAACATCAGCCACAAAGGATTTTGTGGAGGTATTGGGATTTTCAAATACAATATTTTGTCGAATCTTTTTGATATTGACCCTAGGATTTCTTTCACGATCCACTGCAGGAAACTGTTGATTTCTTTCACGATCCAAAGACATAGCTGGTTGAAGAGTACTTAAGGAGGCCAAACCTTTTTTTGTAGGATGACGGCCCATATTTGCCAAATGGTTTGGAACGGGCCTTTCTCTAGCTTCGTTTCTAGGAGGAAAATTGGATCTGGTGGGAAGCACAGGTTCATCATCATCATCATCACCAAGATCATCTAGATCCAAACGATCCAAAAGACGGCCAGTTGTTTGTATGGAGGCTATACTATTACGTTTAGTCAAATCAAAGCCATCATCATATAGATCAGTTTTGGTGATATCTAATCGATCTAGTAAATTCTCATTGGTGGCGATAGAATCGAAGGAAAAAATACTTGCGGAATCATCTCGACTAGATCCCTCCAAAGCGATGTTTGAAGGAGATTTCAGCCTATGATGCATTTTAGGAAGGACAGGATCAATCCCAGAAGTTGTGTTTTTGAGGGTGAGGGAAAACGTAGGTTTCGATGGAGCTATGGGAGCAGACACAGAGGGTTTCCTTCGAGGAAGATTCGAGGAGTTAGTGATGAAGCCGTTTTCTGACAATATACGCAATCTTCCAGGGATAGAGTAGGAACGATTTGGTCTTTTTGGTGGGGGAGTCACGGAGGATGATGATTTAAGAGACCGAGAACGAGCAATCGAGACTTGTCTTTCCAATTGATTCAATGGGGACTTTATCTCATTATTTGAGGACGAAGAAGGGGCAAACGGACTCGAGTATTTTGTTAGTCCGGGATGACCTGCGCCACTGGTAGGGGATGGTTCTTTAAGTCGGATCAACATATTTTTAGGTCTAGTGTTTGGATGTTGGTTGGCGCACGACAGGGATAAACACCTCTATACCTTGATGCAAATAGGCAGCAACAGGGGACTGAAATGTGACGGTAAAGCGCCCAGGGTGTTCGGCGGCGGGAGGAGAGAGATGTAGTGGTGGCGAGACGCCGTGAGTGTGGAGATTATGGTGGTGGAAGTAGATGGCTTTCTGTTATGACTTAAATGGGTGGTGGCCAGGGGTTGTTAGGGGGTGGAGTAAATGAAGAGGCTCAAATCAGGAATGGTCGCTGGGGTGACAGGGGAAGGACAACAATATATATATATATATATATATATATGTTGGCGTAGTTACATTGGGAGGAGGAAATAGCCAAGGGTCCAGGCATTGTATGTGGAGATTGAGCATTGACGGTTGAAACAGATTTGAAACATAACATAGATCTCCACCACATCGCTAAACTAAATCAACAACCTGAAACACACGTTGAATGCACTCTGGTGCACTTGTGGCTAATAACCACCTATCTCAACGGGCGGATGAGATCTAAGCGCAAGACAGATGTCCAAGAACGGGAATTTATTTTTCAACGCGTGTTTGAAACATATAGGGGATTATAAGATAATGGGTATGTTTTTAGTGGTGTTTCAATTGGTGTTTTTAGTGGTGCTTTTAGTGGTGTTTCGAGTGGTGTTTCGGGGGAATAACATATTCAATGGGTATCTACCTACACACATACTCAATAAAGGTGAATTCGAGAACTAATTATGGCTACATACCCATCAATATTTTGGCCTATTCTTACTACACTAGCCATGGTTGAAAGTGGTTTAATGTGAAGTTTAGTTGTGATGTGAGAGATGAGAATTAGTTAGCGATTTAGTGACAGATGTGATTTAGTGTGTGTGTGCGTGAGAAAGAAATAGTGAGATGAGGCCAGGCACAAGATCATAGTGAGGTTGGGTGAGGTCAGAGGAATGGATCTGCACTAAATTATAGGATCTGGCACACGGTTGTGAGCTTGATCAGAGATCATGGCTCGGAGATATCCATATGGGCCATATTAGGACAAGTCGGACCATTTCGGATCATCTCCTTCTCCTTCCTCTTAAGTTGGTGCCGTATATAGCATGGCTTCACAGTATGGATAGGGAAAATATCGACGGGCTATCACCACTTGTGCCAAGGTCTCGCTAAAGTTACCGCGAAGATCGATTTTTCCACGGTGCCAAGCGATGCCATTTTCCGTGGGACCCCTCCATCGGCACATCGGCACATCGGCACCACCAAGGGAATCTGGCTACTCATGGCCCAAAAATATACCATAGCCGTTCCCTTGAGCCACTATTTGGAAATCCTGGCCACGGTGGAATTAACCCATTTTCTCTCAGGTTTCCTCAACCGCACTTAACGGCCCATCACCGTGTTTTTCTCTCTCGTGGCACGCCGTCACCTAATTATAAAGTTACCCAAACCCAATTTTCAGTTGATTCTACATTTCGTACCATGGAAGTAATCAAATCCCATCGTCCTGCCCAGTCTCCTGAAAGGGACCCTTCGACCCTTTCCAATTACTATGACTTCTCTGTGATCAAGACTGATCTTGCACTCGAGGTGTTGTTTGACTCCAAGATTGTCGATGGTCAAGTAACTTATGATTTGGAACTTGTCAATGATGTTGATGCCATTCATTTGGACACTTCCTTCCTTACCATCCACGAAGCCTCCATCAACGGCAAGTCTGTGGATTTCACCCTTCATCCAAGAGTCGATCCTATTGGTAGTAAATTATCCATCAATTTTTCGGGTAAGGCTAAAGACTCGGTTGTGATTAGCATCAAATATTCCACCACCGATAAATGTACCGCTTTGCAGTTCTTAGACAAAGAAGCTACCGATGGTAAATCCGCCCCTTACTTGTTCTGTCAATGTGAAGCCATTCATGCCAGAAGTTTGGTTCCTTCTTTTGATACTCCTGCTGTCAAGAGTCCCTATACTTTCAAGGCAACCTCTCCACATTTCACTTTAATGTCGGGTCTTCCAAAAAAAATTGAAGGTAACACCTATTACTTTGAACAGCCAATCCCAATCCCCTCTTATTTGATTTCGATTGCTTCTGGTGACATTGTCAAAGCTCCAATTGGTCCAAGATCAGATGTTTACTGTGAAGAAGTCAACATTAAAGCTGCCCAATGGGAATTTGAAAAGGATATGGAAAACTTCATCAAAATTGCCGAAAATGTGGTGTTTGAATATGAATGGTCCAAATTCGATTCGTTAGTCATGCCTACCAGTTTCCCCTATGGTGGTATGGAAATTCCCAACTTGTGCTCATTAACCCCAGCATTAATTTGTGGTGATAGATCCCAAGTGAACGTCATGGCTCATGAATTGGCTCACTCGTGGGCAGGTAATTTGGTCACCAATGCCTCTTGGGAACATTTCTGGTTGAACGAAGGTTGGTGTGTTTACCTTGAAAGAAGAATCATCGAAGGCATTGCAGTTTCAGAAGGTCGCGAATTGGGCAAGCCAGACCCTATTGCTTACGGTAAAGCCAAAAGAGACTTTGATGCTATCATCGGAATCTATGATTTGGAGGGCTCCATTGAATCCATGGGTGATAAGGCCCCAGTCTATTCCTGTCTTGTCCAAGACTTGAAGGATGGTACCGACCCTGATGATACCTTTTCCAAGGTACCTTACGAAAAGGGTTCGACTTTCTTATGTTATCTTGAACAAGTAGTGGGTGGAAGACAAAACTGGGACAAATTTATTCCTCACTATTTCAAGAAGTATAGATACAAGGCTCTTGATACCTATCAATTCATCGACACTTTGTACGATTTCTTTGCTGATAAGCACCAAGAATTGAACGAAGTCGACTGGGAGACTTGGCTCTACAAGCCCGGGATGCCACCAGTGATTCCAAAATTCGACACCTCATTGGCTGATCAATGTTACGGTTTGGCCCATAAGTGGTACAATAAAATCATCAGTGGTGAAGGTTACAGTGAATTCTCGGAAGCTGATGTGGCCGAATTTACCACCGACCAATCGATTGTCCTTTTAGAAACATTAGCAGCATATGAAAAGAAGCCTGGTTTCAAATGGAAAGACCATTCGGATGCTTTGGAAGCTATGGACAAAGCTTATCCTACATATTCCAAATCCAAGAATGGAGAAATCTGCTCGAGATGGTACACATTGCAAGTTTCTGGATACAGTCAAAAATACTTTGAAATTCTTGGTAACTGGCTCGGGACCGTGGGTAGAATGAAATATGTCAGACCTGGGTACGTTTCCTTGAACAAGATGAACCATGAAGGTGCAGTCGAATATTTCCGTAAGTTCGAAACCAGCTACCACCCTATCTGTAGATCCTTAGTTCTCAAGGACTTGGACTTGGACTGATTCTCCTATATACTCCATCAGATCTTAAGCCTACCGTGGGTTTACTCTTCATTCATTATAATTACTGTATGTATAACACTTGTGAATATTACGTAATATCTTATTTATCGCGTCTATTTTTGATACCGCAGCCTCACCTATAAAAACACGTATTTCGATTTTGATCTATATCATCATCACAATCGCTCCCTCCAACTGATACCACTACAAACATGGCGTTCGTCTACCAAGCTTTATCAGTATGTATATGATCGAACTGAATCACCTGACTCTGGATATAACCGGCGTTAACCGTGATGGCCCGAAAAATGTTGATGGTGGTGATTATCCACAAGCGTGAATCTGGTGGTATAGGCAACATGTTCTAGCATTTACGGTGTTACCAGGACGGTATCTCGGACTTAGACAACAGATTAGATACCAGCTATAAAAGGAGCTTACCAAAACGAGTTCAAACCAGCCAAAAAAGTTCATGAAAAGTACAATTCATTGATGTTCAATCGGGTGATGTTTTTTTTTTAATTTTTTTTTATACCAATACTAACACTTCAGCAACCAAACCTGATTCTAGACAGAGTTAGTATAGAAAGAATCAAGGGCGATATCGGAAGTATCCAAACATCCATTGCCAAGATCAAACCACCTCAAGAATTCTTTGATTTCAGAAGAGTATCTAAACCAGCCAACTTTGGAGAAATTCAAAATAGAGTAGGTTACAATTTAGGCTATTTCTCCGCCAACTATATTGCCATCGTTGCCATTTTAAGTATCTATGCTTTGATCACCAACCTTTTATTGTTATTTGTCACTATCTTTTTAATTGGAGGTATTTATGGTATCAACAAGCTTGGAGGTGAAGACTTGAACTTACCAATTGGAAAATTCACCACGTCTCAACTATACACCGGATTGATGATCATCTGTGTTCCATTGGGATTCTTGGCCAGTCCTATCTCCACCATGATGTGGTTGATTGGATCTAGTGGGGTTGCTGTGTTTTCCCATGCTTCTTTGATGGAAAAGCCAATTGAAACCGTGTTTGAAGAAGAAGTTTAGATTATTACAACCAACCTTTCAATAACTAGGATATTTAATAGTTAGTCTTCCGGCTCCTAAATCCTCAAAGTCCCCGATATCGTAGCTGGATGCGTATCAATCGTCTGTGACATCTACAGACTAGTAATATTCAAATTCAAATTATGTAGGGAATTAATCAGTATTAATAAATTCGAAACTATTGTAGTACCACATAAAACCCATACTTCTACATTTTGAGCATTGGCCACATCCTTTTTCGAGGGACTAGTGCTATTGGGGGGGGGCTGAACGTTCCATACAAATATCTATTGCACTATGCTATACATCATATTAACACTATTAGGTCGAGAGCTCGATGGAATTTGAGCTTCGTCATAATAATAAGGGGAATATAACCAAGCGCTTAGATGTGCAACTTAGTTCTTCTCCAGTGTCTTCTCTTGGCGTTGTATTTGATGGTGTTGTCAGATCTCAATCTGATCCATTGTGGCAAAGGTCTGTTTTGCTTTTGAGCCTTAGCTAACTTTTGCTTGGTTCTGAAAGATTTTTGGGACTAGATATGTTAGTATGGGGTTTCCGATGATTGGTTGTATTGATGATGAAACTCATAAATCGAAGTCGGGAAATTGGGACATTTTGGATAACCACCACTGATGTCTTTTTCAAATAAAAACTCAACTCATCTCCAATGCCACTATCTGGGAGGGGAGGGCGGACGGACTTGCTCACGACATCTGACGAGGAGTTATTCCCATATGGACATTCACTTCATGACGTTTTGGACCACCTATTGTACCATACATACAGGCATCTTTAATATCTATACTAGCTAAAAAGAAGTAGTAAAACCAGCTTTTGAATTTGTTCGGTACCTCTACCATACAAAAAATTTTTCGCGAGGGGATTTTGCAGGTTGCGCCAAAATGCGGGTTCCATCAAAACCAACTACATGTTCCATAAACCAACCTGTAACCTTTGCAACCTGCACAAAGGCGGTGTGACTGTTTTTCGATGAGATGGTCGCACTCACTGTGAGGAACTTAGTGTGAGAAAAGTTGGTGATAATTTTTCAAAATATTTCTTTAATACATCACCATCAAAAATGACTAGAACCTCCGTGTTAGCTGATGCTTTAAACGCTATTAACAATGCTGAAAAGACCGGTAAGCGTCAAGTCTTGATCAGACCATCCTCCAAGGTCATCATTAAGTTCTTGACCGTCATGCAAAAGCACGGTTACATTGGTGAATTCGAATACATCGATGACCACAGATCCGGTAAGATTGTTGTTCAATTGAACGGTAGATTGAACAAGTGTGGTGTCATCTCCCCAAGATTCAACGTCAAGATTGCTGACATTGAAAGATGGACTGACAACTTGTTACCAGCCAGACAATTCGGTTACGTTATCTTGACCACCTCTGCTGGTATCATGGACCACGAAGAAGCTAGAAGAAAGCACGTTTCTGGTAAGATCTTAGGTTTCGTCTACTAAGTGTATAGTACGGCTGTAATATAAGAATATCTATAGACTCACATACTTCTTTCTTGTAAGACTGTACAACCCCCCCACTCCACCACCCGAACTCAAGGCTAGCCGTTTAGTACTTATGGTTACCCAAGGGCTCGAGCCCTCGTCTCGAGCAAGTCACGTGTACACCATTCTGCACACAACCGAGTTCCTTCGCGTGCTCCTAACCATCACCACCATCCTTCCTCTATAACACATCCGCACCGCAGTAGTGAGTGCACGGGAAAATTTTTCGACTAGGAACCATAGTGGAAAAAAACTGAGAATTTTTATAATACTTCTGGTCTTTATTCTAGTTCATAAAACCATTATCATTATGTCTGCTGGTATGTTTTAATAACATCAACGAGAAGAGGCATCTAGAAGAAGGAGGAGTGCAGGTTGATCCCTACTACATTGTTTCAAGAAACAGTCCAAGTCCCCCACGTCATGTTCAATTCCTTTAATGTCCATTGATCAAAATATTTCAATCACTGAAAAATTGGGATATATGAATATTAATTTGAGGACAACCTGGATCGCCATACAAGAGCCTTCGAAGCCCCGCCATTCTTATTCGTTCCATGAAACCATGTACTAACAAACTATAGGTCCAATTAGAGATGGCTCCCAAGTTTTTGGTGTTGCCCGTATCTTTGCTTCTTTCAACGATACCTTCGTCCATGTCACTGATTTGTCCGGTAAGGAAACCATCTCCAGAGTTACTGGTGGTATGAAGGTCAAGGCTGACAGAGATGAATCCTCCCCATACGCTGCTATGTTGGCTGCCCAAGATGTTGCCCAAAAATGTAAAGAAGTTGGTATTACTGCCGTCCACATCAAATTAAGAGCTACTGGTGGTACCAAGACCAAGACTCCAGGTCCAGGTGGTCAATCCGCTTTGAGAGCCTTGGCCAGATCTGGTTTAAGAATCGGTAGAATTGAAGATGTTACCCCAGTTCCATCTGATTCCACCAGAAGAAAGGGTGGTAGAAGAGGTAGAAGATTGTGATTTTGCTACTTTTTACTTATCATATAATAATATAATATAAGAATCGGTTGAAAAGTCATGTCTTCATTGTGAGGTCTAATTAATCTCATTTTCTGGGTCACCAAGCAATTTTTCTTTACATAGTAAAGTTCAATGTACATTTATAAAGTATTCTATCTGTAGATTTAGTAAAATATGAAATAGCTCTTCCCTTGTGGCTGTTATTATATTCAACTAGTTGTTTGTGTCTAACTGTAGTCATTTCCCCATCAAATGCCTTCAAATGCCGTCATCACTTTGTATGTAGTAATTATATTCAATCACATGATATCTTCTTCTTCTTCTTCAATGCTTATACTAAGAGGTATACCAAGGTATATCTTACCCAGAGCTCGACTACTGCATACTTCATCGATTCAAATCATTATAAACAAGCTTTTCCCCGACACTTCTTTTTCGCTGGCAACATCACCATCATCATCATCATCATCCATATGGAATCAACCTTCACCAACTCTTCCACCCAAAACTCCACTTGATTTGATAGTAGGGACCCCATCACCTGCATTGGGTACAGACGATGCTCTGTTAGTTCAATTAGCCCGCTCGTTCAAGCAATATATCGATGCTCATCAGGCATTGTACGGTAACGAAACAGGATCCAAGTTTGATCGTGATGATTACTTAAAATTGGGGAAATCTATTGTTGAAAAATCTGAATTGATTAACCAATACTTTGGTACTTTTACCACTGCCACGTTGTCTCATAAATCTTTTCTCCGTAACTTCAACGAGTTGGCCCCATATGATTTACATTTGACTTCCATGTTGACTCGAAATAATACCTTCCATGATAAATACCAGCTTCCACCATTGAGAGTACTGCAAGAGTACAATCCGTTGTTCTTGGCGGATATGGACAATGTTTCGAAGTTCACGAAGAAGTTAGGAGATCTCGACTCCGATAACAGTGTACTTGGTCAAATGCTACACAAATTATGCACTTATGGAAAGGCTTCCACCATGTTTCACTTATCATACAAGGGTATTCCAAAGACACAGTTCACAGAAAAAATCCACACTATAGCTCAGAACTCATTGGTCCATAAGTGGGTTCAACCAAAACTGGCTCAATCCTATTTAAAGAATGCTATACAGAAAGATCGCCACTTCAGCCAGAAAATTGTCTATCAGTATGTTGGGTATGTTCTGCTAACGGATAAGTATCCCATTGACTGGCTTGATAATTTATTTATTGACAAAATATTGGATTTGAGCGATTCATTCCCAACAATCCCTGATATTCAAATTGATCCAGTAGAAGCTGGCACTCTAGGAACAGATGCCTTCTTAAATGTTATCCTTCAGGCAACAACCTTTGGTAGCCAAGATAAATTAAAACAGTATGTCCAAACTATTTACGAAGATATACATTCTCGTAATAATACTGGTTTGGACTTCCCAACCTTATTGGCCACTTTGGCCAAACAAGACATCGTGGGGTTTGAAAACTGGATCCAAAATTATTTCAACAACTACCCAAATAAAATAAGCCAAAAAACTACAGATAGGATCAAACAGTTAAGTTTCAAGAACAATATACCAATTGAATGCAGCTCCTTTTTAAACATAAATCCAATTATCATCCGGGAAAGTCAAAATTCTAGCTGGACCTCTAGCAAAGACATCCGAACTATATTATGGGACTTTAATAAGTTGGGGGTCTCAAGATATAATAATCTTGTCAACATCGAGCTTTTGAAATACTCTGACCGAAATTATATTAACCAATTAAAAAAATTAATTCATTCAATTGCATTTAAAAAATACCATGTTGAAAAGTTCTTTAGGACTCACTTCGCGAGTGACTTTGATTCTCCGTTATTAAAGAGACTTATGAAATACAGAAATTACAGTGGTCTTACTTCCGCTCAGTTTTTCCAAAACTTTTCAACTGAACCAAAACAAGTACAGTGGGTCTCGCAAATTATTTCAAACATTACTCTTATTCTTGATAATATAAACTATGAGGAAGTTGATGAGTTTTTTGCGGCTATCTACAAAGATTTGAATTCTCGACAATCATTCCTCAGTAGTATGGCCAAGGAGATGACCACCAGGGAGCTCCAAAAAGCTGATATTGTGGCTAATATTAAAGCTAAAGCTCAAAATATTGATAATAATGACTTAGTAGTGTCTTCAGGGAGGTTGCTTATGAATTATTTGGTAATGGTACAGCATCTGAACAATGGCTTGAACGCATTTCTTCAAAGTAACGAAGAAGTGATGAATATTTTGGATACTTTGTTTCCTCAAGGTGAGATATTTCGGGTAGTTGGTAGTGAAGGACCTTCGTTTGGCCAATCAATATTGCATAAAATATCACCACAAAAAAAACTGTTTGACTGTCCAGATATCAATGTTGATATCAAAATAAATAAGTCTTTACCCGTTGACTTGAAATCAATACAGCATTCGTTAGCGTTACCATGCCCAGCCCCAAATAATCTTCATAAATTATTACTTGTGAACTACTATCATTCTAGGACATTTTTAAATGAAATTCACAGTAATTTACAAAACCAAAGTCGTCTCCCGGATATCATTACCATATACGGATCAATAGGGTCCAAGTACTATGAATTTATGGTGAGAAAAAAATTGGCTCAAAATCAACAATTGTCAGAAAAGACACTCGATGATCTCAAAATTTTGTTGCTTGATAAGAAGTTCAAGAAGTTGGTGGTGGAATCATCACAATTATCGCATCCCTTCAGTAGCTCCGATCCAGTTATGGACAAAAAAATCCAGGATCTTTGTACAGAATTGGAAAAGACCTACTCTGCTAATGAGTTCTACCAATTACGTTATCATAACCAGATCTTCCTGCAATACATTGGGTCTTTGGTGTCAACGGATGTACAATTATTGCACGAGTGGTTTGATAGACTGGTGGATCCTATATTTGAAAAAGCCACCGATAATAATTACGTAGAGCAGTTACTAGGTGAAATTATGGAAAATTGAGTATGCGGCTACAGTTAGCAACTCAGAACCATCCTAAGGAAACTAGATGTGTTGGTGTTTTTTCATTTCATTTCATATGTATGTAAATAGAAACAACTGCTTTGGGTATACCCCTTTACAACTCAAGTAGACGCAGGAACTAATACTACAGTCTACATAATAGGAGTCAGAATTTTGACACTCAGAGTAAGGTAATATAAAAGAATTGTGACCACTAGTTATATACCTTATATACCAGATTTTAGAACTTTGATAAGTGGTTGATGGTGCATTTAGTTTCCCGATTTGGACATTTTTTCCAGAGATAAGATGCGACAATTTCGCAACCATTATACTGAATGAGAAGCCTATGAACGAGTTATAAAAGGATAGAGTGCCCAGAGAGAGAGAGAGAGAAAATGATAGTCGAGCGTTTAGTAAAATGTTTATTTTCGTGCTATTAGGATTTGGAATCATTGCAAGTGTCTTGTCGCACCTAACCAGGAAGGGTTGGTCAAAGACACCTATTTCATTTGGAAGAAAGAAACATTTGGATCAAGAAGCAGCTGGAAGTAGACGTGGATCAAGTTATAAAAAGGAAGAAGGAGAGATTCCAAGACCCACTCCCTTAAAAATTACTCCTGAACAAGTTCATAACTATGATGACCGTCCATGGAGACCCTTCAGGTGGCCATACCATCAAACAATGTCGATTTTCAAATTAGATATCAATCATTGGCTTGATATGGATAAATACTACATTCATTACATCGAAGAAAAGAAACGTATTTGGATGAAATATGGTAAGCAAAACATCGATTGGTTGCCTGAAAGCGAAGATGCGTGTATGGAATTGATGGAAGTGGTAATGGATCATATGTTAACAAGATACCCATTACTTTTTACCTTATTAAAAGATGGTCCAAGTGGAAAGATTATGAAGAACGAAGTAACACAGGAGATTCTTGATATGACCTTACCCCTTAAGGAGCATCCATTGATTTATGTTTCCAAAGTCGCTAAGGAGGACTTTTACGTTGTACTTAAAAATCCCAAGGACAATGAACATTATTTGGTGGCTGCGGCGGTTCCATTTCCAGGAGGTTCATTTGGGATCGATGAGAAAATTGGAAAGCCGTTGGACGTAATTCATGCTGATGTGCCTTATTACAAAGAGAAACTCCAGAAATCAATGGAAAGATGGTTTGATAGGATGAAAGCAAGTGAGCCTGTAGAAAGGGCCAGTTGGTATATTACGTGGGACTATAAATTGAAAACCAATAATGTATATCGGTTACCGGAACATGATCCAAACTGGGAGGCCAAATTAAATTCCAAAGATCCCAAAGAATTTAATGTTAGGGTAGAAAGACAAACACTTCGAAGACTACCAAGATCAAATGCGATTATTTTTTCCAACCATCCGATATTTTATTCCATTGAAGAAATGAAGGATGAGCCATTGGTACCTTCATTACTCCAGAAAATTATTTGTGAGGGTCCAGAAGATATCATTAAATATAAGAATTTTGGGCTGTTTAGAGATCAAATCTTACCATACTTGCAGGAATTGGTGAATAGACAGATGCAAAAGGGAATTATCAGCGAAGATACACCTATAAAAACGCTTCCTAGTTATCCATTTGCCCAATGGGCACAGACAGATTTTGATTATGTAAATGGGTGGACCAATCCAGGGTCGGGGTATGACAAGAAAGCAAATTATACAAGTAAAGCGAAGAAGGAACTTGATGAGAATGATTAAAAGGTGTCAGATTACCTAATCGCATAAATTATTTTTGGTGTGGAGTGGGGGGGGGGGTGCTCTTTCCATCTATCATAAATATACATACGTTTAACGGATGAAAACTTAAAAAATTTGAGCTATTTTTGGTATTCGGAATTAATGTGGAAGAGTGGCGCCCGCCCTTAGGACCAATTTCTTTAAATAGAACATACCATAATTCTTAAACGGTGCTTACAACAGCTATTAGGATGGTAGGAACTTACTCTCTTGCACATCTTTGGGATGCCCCTCTGGTTACACCAGGGGTCAGAGATTTCAAATCACATGATGCGCCTAGGTGACAGGTTCGTTTACGAGCTCAAAAGATTCACCTACTTGACACGCACCAAACCAAGCCTCGTATATTTATAGCATAAAATGGCACCAGTAGGCGTGCGAGGCGATTATTAATATGCCACCAGATAAGTACCTATTATTTTAGAATTACATTGGTAGCATTTCTTGTGGTCACCAACTTAATAACAATGACCAACTTATATATTTCTGTTGGTAGGTAGAGGGGTGGTTGAGTACTTCCAGAAAATAATAAGTTGTTTATCTAAAATGCAGAAACGTGGCTCTGGAATCTAGTAGTAAGAGCGCCTCGTTTGTTTCAATTACGCATTAATAGTGGTTTGTGTCAATTAGAAAAACTGTTGTACTATCTCACAATCACCAACAATAAGCTTATGCGGCTTATATGGGGAAATTATGACAATCTATTTATGTCACATTAATTCCAGAAATTCGTTCTTGTAGTTGAAGTCTCTATCAAATCCTAATAGATGGGAATCATTTCGCGGCTGAACCATAGGTCATTTTGGCCCGGAGCCAACTTTATGTTGATCACTTTGGTGGTCTTAGTACTATATCGGATATATTGGTTAAACAATAGCCAAGAAACGGTTCCTGAGGCGTTACAAATAACCTACAGAAATCGAGCCCATGCCAGAGATGAACACGATATCTGTGACCGATACTTTCAAAACTTACATGTCATCGACCCATCGTTGAGTATGCAAAACCAAGATGTTAAGAGTTCGTTGGCTAGCTTGAGAATCTTCAACAAATGCTATTTTCAACATGGTTGGACCCCAGCCATGAGTGGATTAGAGTCCAAAGTACTCTCTTTCTCCAAAAACAAGTTCCCTACTTTCACCAGATGGAACACCACTGTATCTAGCTCTCAACCTGCAAGCTGGAAAGAATTTCGCAACCAATTTGAATATAGGGGGATAGTGATGGGATGTGAAAACGTGCCCCAATTGCAGAATATAATTGAGCTTATACGAGTACTAAGAAAGTTGCAAAATACCCTTCCTATCCAAATAATCCACACCACCTCGATTAAAAAAGACGAAATAGTTCAAGTGGCTAGAGAATCTATAGTGGGTGAAACAGAACAAGACGTTTGGTTTGTGGATGCCTCTCAGGTACTAAATCACCATTTGCCCATAAGATTGGTAGCATCGATATTTAATTCTTTTGCAGAAATTGTCTACATGGACTCGTCAGTCATACCGGTTGTGAATCCATCGCAACTATTCCAGAGTCAACGATACCGTGATATGGGACTTTTATTCTTCAAAGATCGCAAGACCGTTGGCAGATACCTTGATAAATCCTATAAGGTAGCATACGAAGGTTTGTTACCATCCGACGAAGAGATCGATTTATTTAAAACCAATTCAATTGTCCATACAACCCGTGATAAAGATGGCCACAAGTGTGATATTTATGGTGCCAACTCAAGAAGTGTAGTGACTGACCAGCTATTTGTCATGGATAGGGTCCGTTACTTCACTGGTTTACTTATGGAATGGGGCCTTGAATCGAAGGGACTATCTACTACACATGATTCTAAAGAATATTTGTGGTTGAGTCAGATTGTCAGTGGCAATGTCAATCCTGTTGATGTTAACGAAGTATTCAATCGTCATTATTCAGCTGTTTCTGGTAAAATAGTGGTCAGTGGACAAACCAAATCTGTGTGTGGTTCAAGCAATTTCCACTTTAGTGATGACAAGCAAGCACAAGCTCGTGTTCTTTGGATCGATAGAAAAATCAACCACCAAGATTTGCAGCAATTGGACGGTGCTATAATACCTTCAAGCTACCAATATAAAGACGTTGTTACTAGTAAATCGGGTGAACAGTTTTGTACCTACATAGCCAAAGATTCTGTTCAAAGTGCTGGTCGTGGTGGAAATAAATACAAAAAAATGAAATACACCGTTTCCCAGTCTCAGAGATTTATCTCCTTCACCAAACAAGAATTGGCACAAATAGGAAATTTAATGAGTATATGGAAAACCAACTCGGAAGACCATCTCACCAAGAACGAGTCCGAGGCCTTATTGCTTTAGAAGAGTCATTTCATATTAAACATAAAGAAGAAAGAATACAAAATGAAAAAAAAAAAAAAAAAAAAAATTTGGAAAATATCAAGATGAGACTGACAGTTTATACTATCCAAGAAACTTATCATCTAAAGACCATATTGAATATGGATTATATATTTATAGACATTATAACAAACGCTCCAAGCGATTCAGTAAAACCCACCCCTCGCAAATTCAGACCCAAAGATAACCGACCGTCCCTCACCTGACCCCACATCTTCTAACTGTTGTGATCAGGGCTCTCTTTCTATGGTTTGCAACTTTAATTCCCAATCAGGCGCACGTTGCGATTGTCCAATTACGGACTTAGATGGTTAGGACTATCACCACGGTATTGGCCAAAGAGAGCTACAGATTGGAACAATTCAACATCAGTGATTAAAAATATGTCAATATGGCGTACGTTCCCTTCCCTTCTGTACCCCGCCATCTCCATGTGGTGTGAAGTCGATCGTAACAGGGGTGATTCTTGACCAGTTCTGGGGGCAGATCGGAACAAATCTAATATGCCCGAACCACCACTATTTTCAGTACTGGTTTACGCGATTACGTAAATCAACCCATTGCCAAATATATAACTAGAAATAACCGTCAAGTCACCCGATCAGTTCTTAAAGATATTAATGCAAATGGGAGTGCAAGAACTTGCTCCACCTGTATCTGTTAAGGTACTCGTTGCATGCTTGGTATGGTACCTGGTATCATCAATCACATCACAGCTCACCAAGGTGATTCTAATAAAATTCACTTATCCGTTGTTCCTTAGTCAATGCCAATTCTTGATAGGAGCTGGTTTTGCCTTAGTATTCTTGACCCTAGCACGAACATTCCCCAAATTGTCCCACCATTTCCCTAGAGGAAGTGTTCCTGTTGATGGGTCCAACCCCATATTCAATTTGGCAACTTTGATCAAGATCTTACCCTTGGGGCTTTTTCAATTCTGTGGAAAATTCTTTTCCTTGAGTGCCACATCCTTGATTCCATTAGCCACTGTATCCAGCATTAAAGCATTGTCGCCACTTTTGATTGTCCTTGGATATAGATTAGTTTATGGCGTAAAATTCCTGATGGTCACGTACCTATGTTTGACACCTTTGGTAGGTGGGGTACTAGTCATAATTACCGAAGATTCCCTGAATGGATTGTTGAACGTATTCACTACAGAAGCTGGAGAATTGGATTACGGTCGAATTAAAGGGTTGGTGTTTTGCTTTATTAGCACCTTAATCTTTGCCAGTCAAAATATATACGGTAAACAATTAATGACCTGGGATTCTCCAGTGAATGCTGATCCTACATCAATGGTGCTCAATACCGAACATCCTCCAACTCAAAACTCACCTTACAATTATAAAATTAAACGAAGAACTAATTCGATCAGATTACCACTCTCCAGTTCCGACTTGAGATTGAATGAAAAATCAGATCCTCCTGAAACAAGTTATACCCAAGAAATCCATCAAAACCAAAAATTATACAATCCTTTTGCATTTTTTATCGAAAGATTCGATCTCGATAAAGTCCCCAAGCCTGATAAATTGACCATCATTCTTTATTGTTCTCTGATTGGTTTCATGTTTTCAGTAGGAGGGTTCTTGACCAATGAATTACCCAAAATTATGCACCAAGGAACGAATATCACCACCCCAGAGATGATTCAGGTGCTAGTGTTGGTATTTTTGGACTCCCTTTCCCATTTTGCTCAAACCATGTTGGCATTTCATTTACTAGGACTGATGCCGGCATTATCCTACTCTATAGCATCAATGATGAAAAGAATTGTTCTTATTGCAGTGAGCATGGTTTTAGCAATCGGTACCATACCTGCTAAAGAAGATGCTCATAAATGGTTTGGTAAAGTGACTGACCATCAATTATTGGGATTGTTGATGATCTCGGTCGGTCTATATTGTTATGATAAATGGGGATCAAGCACATTAGCCAGATGACTGTAAATAGACAAATAAAAATTAGCATGACTTCGTGACAATCACTTTAATTGTAATCTACCAATTCCTAAACTTACAAGTAATCTATAGTTCAAAGACTAACCAAAGACCTCTCGTAGTCACCTACATTTGCCTCAGCTTGAAGCTCTTCAACTTGGCTGCTAACCGATGATCCAATCATCAATGGTTCATTAATATGAAAAATGTTTGGACGCTAGAATGTTCAATGGTCATCGAAAACAGATCCGCAATGAAAGAGTACACATCTCACGTTTTAAGGCGAAACATGCACCTACTTTCACCAAAAGAAAGTCTCTAACCACCAAACCCGTATATTCCGTGACTACCCACACCATAAGGCATGACTAGTATACTCTCGTATGTGTTGTAGAGAGTAACAACCGTGGGACTTGAGACTGATCTCAGATTGTTGCCCTACAATAATACACATACTTGGTACAATAGAGAAAAAAAAAAAGAAAACCGATAAATGGGCGGACATCGATGGTCTTTTATAGTAGTTTGATTGGTAAGGGCACGCCGGTGCTTAATACTATAATATAGCCATAAAGCGAGTAGCCCTAAAACCACCACTATTAGAAAGATGAGATTGTTGACCGTTTTATGTGGAGCCATCCAAGTTGGCATTGCTACCGCTTCCTTCGGGTTCAGTGTCAATTTGGTCGATATCCCAAAAGAAGTCCCCGAATTCTATAAGGAAAATGACATTTCGGTTATCAATAGCGATAACTATGCTGGACGTATTCAGGTGGAGTTATTCCAATTGAACAACGAGGCGGACGAATTACGGGTCTTAAGATCCTTAGTTGACGAATCATATTCTTTTGCATACGAAGATTTGGATGCTGGCCAATATGAGCTTGTGGTTAATTCATATGATTTCACGTTTGTCAATAATAGATATAGAATTGCCGTTAACGATAATGGATCCATCATTGCCAAAGAAGACCCCTTTGTTGGTGGTAACAGTACAGAAATAGACATTTCACAATCGCCCTTACTGATTCAATTCGAAGAGATCCGTCAATACTATGATCAAACACTGAACTCAATAGCTGACATGATTCTCAATGGTCCCTTTGGATACATTTTCAAGAGTCCCCTTTATATTTTCTTGTTTGGAGTGAGTATGACTATTATCATAGCTCCTTACATTCTTTCCAACTTCTTCCCTGAACTTGCTGAGGAATTGAAAGATGCTCAATTGGAAGTCACTGGTAAAAAGAAACCTGCCCCTGTAGAAAAGGTGGGCTCTGGACCTAAAGCAACTGGAGTCAAACCTGCAGAAGGTAATATCAAGAAGAGGCGGTAACGGACCATCAAATGCACTAGCTGGCTGATTTCGCGTATTGATGACAAAGTTACACCATAAATATATATTAATATTAGTCATTACTATAACAAAGTTACAAAATTTGTCGTTCCACATAGACGCCTTACATCCACATAATCAAATGGTTTCCAAACTTGCCTATAAATTAGTTAAATTTTCACATTTAACTTCAACCCCACAATATAATATCGACTTACCATCCAACCAATCGTACCAACGATTGCAAAAACACCGCAGAATACAGCAAATTTACTGTAATTTTCGGTACTTCCATTTCCTATGATAGCTGCACCAACAGGCATTCCTAGTAAGTTACCGGTGCTAACAAAAAAATAAAGCAAGCCATACCGTTGTCCAAAATTTTGAACTGGGGTAATGACCCCAAGGCAAACCGGTGCTAAACTAAGAATCGAAGAACTGAAAAAGCCAGAAAGAACAGCAAACACATAGAGGACAGCAAAATTGTGTCCAAAAGGTAACCATAACACCAAGATTGATAAATCAAAGCCAATAAGCATAAGAATCATTACGTTGAAATGGCCAATCATATCTGAAAGGTACCCAGGGATTATTCTACCCAATATCCCACTAGCATTGAAAATAGTTAATAATAAATAAGCCTTTGATTCTTGCATCCCTTGAGCAATTGCATATGATGCAAAATAAGTAACCATGGACATTAATGCCAACTCAGTGAAAAAGACCCCTCCAATTAAAAAAGAATACTTCAATTCCTTTAGGGATTTGAAATCCAAAAAGCCTTTAGAACTCTTTAAAAATTGCTCTCTTTTAGTTAAGGTATCTTCAGCACAACTAGTTCTATCTTTCTTTTCCCTTAATCTATCCTTTGCCAAGACTATAGCGAATAACATGCAACCTAAGCTGAACCCAGCTAATACACGAAGGGCAGAAACAAACCCAATTTTGGGATAAAGATTACTCAACATTAATGGGATCACAATTCCTCCTACCGAACCTCCCAAGGTAGCTAAACCAGTAGCACGACCTCTCTTCTCCATAAACCAATGGCTCACCACTCCTATTAATGGAGAAATACATAATGCATTGCCGATACCCACACATACAGAAAGTGATAAGATAAATTGCCATACGGTATGAGAACTGGCTACTGCCATATATCCGGCGAAAACTAAGATAGTCCCGGCAATCAAAAGCCACAAGGGCCCTTTACGATCAAAAAGTGGTCCCACCAATACCCCAATTGCAAATGATAAGAATAAATATATTGAAAAGATCCAGGAAATAGTGGAATTTTCCACTCCTGCCAATTGATGAGTAGAAACGTAGGTTTGAATAGCACCAATGGAATTGAGCGACCCAAAGTTGACAATTAACCCTAGAAACGATCCAAACACTACGCTGTAAGCCCTGATACCCCCTTCCGGGAAATTCTTGTTCTTTTGTTCATCGTCTCTTGAACCGGTGGTAGAATGGGTATGGATTTGTACGGAATCAGGGTTATTGTGGTATACTTGGGCCGAGGTCCCTTCTGCAGTCTCACTGTCGATACGTTCTTGCTTAATATCTTGAAGCTCGATATTTGTAGATATTTGGGTAGCCAGGGGCATTAGATAGAAATTGTACTGTGGGGGCACCTTTCGCAGTTACTCCCCTGTTTTATATAGTCCACTAACTGGCGGTAGAAGCGCCATTTACTATTTGGGAATAGCGCCATTACTAATCCTCTACCATTTTATCTTACAACCGGTTATATTGCTTACCCATCAACATCAAGATGACTTGTTTCCTTATACAGTCCACGGTCACCGCTATAGGCTATTAACTGTAATAGTACCAACTAAACGGTTAATGCGTGCTACAGTGCTGAACTCATCTCATCAGGATCAAAGGTGAAAAGTTAAATGTCAGCTGCGTATTAGTTAATCATTCTTAGTATCAGCAGGTATCCAAGAAAACTACGAAAAATCTCCTATTGTGTTTTAGCCGATCTATGGAGCAACTATATAAAGGATATTCCTTCAATTATTTTGCAGTATATAGCTGCTCTAGTCCAGTAGATTTATACACAGTATACTCTTCCATTAGTATCTCCTAGAACCATCCTAAAACTTCCTCTGACCAACTTATCATCGGAATCCACCTCTGAATACTTGAACAATTGCAAGGCAGTGATCTCTCCCTTGATGATTTTGGAATAATCAAGAGAATCAATACAAACTAATTTCCAATCGTCTCCAAGAAATGGGGTGAGTTCAAAGAGTTGGATAGAGGTTCCCATGGCAACTGCGATAACTTCATTTGACCAATATGTATGATTGTTGAGAGTCAGGTTGTTGCCAGTATCAACCATGGGATCATTGATACTCCCAAATCCGAAACTGGTGATCTTCTGCTCACCAAATTCACAATTATTGATTAATTCTCCATTGACAGTGTAGAACTGTAATTGAACAAAGCCATCAATATCATAAACAATTCCAATGTTCCCAGTATCATTAGAGATACTAGCTATAGTGGATCTTATCTTTCCCTTCGGAGGCAAAATCCTCCGAATAAACTTGTATCTGGCTAAATCCCATACTATTATAAGATTATCTTGATCAATACTTATTCCTATCTTGAAACTCTTACTGAACTTCACTGCCACAATAGGAGAAAAATGTCCCCGTAGAACACTTTGGAATTGAAGACTAATATTTGGCTTGTTATGACATTTCCAAACATTAATTATACCATTCTCACATCCTGTTAAAAATACTTTGTGACCGATCTGAACCACAGTCGTTATATTTGACAGGTGAATGTTCAAAAAAGTGGTTTGGTTTATGATCAATGATCCACTATCGTATTTAAACCGATTCGCTTTTCTAATCAATAAATCATCCTCAGAAGTTATACATGATGGTCTTCCGATCCACTTACTGCCACTTTTAGAACTAATTTCAAGCTTTGAAATCGCCATTTTCAATTTCGATTCAAATACACACTTAGGAGTTTTTCTTCGTTCACTCAACGTGGTCACGTAATGATTAGGAAGATTTAACACTTCCTTCATGGGATGAGAAGATTGAAATAACTTCTTGGGTGTTTGACCGAAATTATTAATCATACCTATGATCGCTCTTCTTTCTAGGTCATCATTGACATTGTCCAAATTAATTGCTCCATTATAGGAGAGGTGATGAAAAATGTTCAAAGATTTTTCCGCTTCTGGACCGGATTGCTTGATTCCAAAAATTAAATCGATCCAAAGATGTAAATTAGCTGACACATAAGAACTTTCCAAGGCCTCCCTGTTTTTTGCAATAAAAATTTTTGGATCTCCTTTGGCCCATGGAGGTAAGTCGACATTATTTGGAGATTCTCCATTTTGAGTCAACCCAAATTCGAAATTATTCGTGTTGACTAAAAATTCTGGCAAGTAAAAAAATTCGGGTGTTAGTTCTCTAACATCTGTAGTATTATCCTTTGAAGCAGAATTCCATGCTTTTGCTATAGAATTGAATAATCTATCGGCGTGATCAAATTTTCCTCCTTGTAATAAAAGATACGATTGCACATATGGCTTTAATCTGATTAAAAATGAGGTAACAATCATGGCCGATGAATAATGTGTACCATAATGGAATGGCGGAGAATCGGGATCGTTTAAACTATTCAAAGCATCATATCTATCTTTGAATTGTTTGGCCCTGTGTGGAGTTTGTGCACCCATTGGCTTTGATAAATCCCTGAATGTTTTAGGGTTAGATAAATCTAGAGTTTCACTAGTGTAATCAGCAATAATCCATGGAAATACCGGATATTGAGTCAAATCGTTGAAGGTTCTTCCTGCCAAAGTATTGATAATCATTAAATAATAGAAGTTTGACATTTCTCCATTTTTCCATTTTTTAGTTGCGATCATAAATGGTGACATCGATGTGTTTGGTGAAGAAAATGCTGAAGTCAACTTGGTTAAAGAGAATGGATTGTTAGAGGTTGACGATTGTAAGACTTGGGATAGGTCATGATCAATCCCTTTCCCAGAAACGAAGTGGTGTAATTTTCCATAAATGTTGTCCCTCTCCTTAGTACTCACAGCTGTTATCAAAATACTGGCTCCATCGCTAAAGAACATTTCGATAGCAATATCTCGCAACAAAAATTGCCTTTTGGAAATTGAACTCAATTTATCTAAACTCCAGCTTTTATTCCTGTGACTCTTGATATCATTTTTGAGGATGTTAGAAGACTGTGAATTAATCAGTTGAAGAATTGGGTCTCTTAAGTCTGCGGGAACGGATTGTACATCAATAACATTTCCATCACTACAATGAAAATAGTTCTCGATAAGATATAAATGACTAGTTCCTAGTATCATTAAACTCTCTATCGGTACCAAACCATTGATTTGGCTAATATTCCATAAAGCACAAATTTGATCTCCCATAAAAAGACTTCGAATAACTTTTCTATTTTTATCTTCATATTGAGTATTCTCATCTATCATCTCAAATCCTTCATCCTCGATGCTCTCTTCAAAATCTAATCCACTTTCTGACGATAAAGAAAGAGTGTCGATTCCATTGGAGTAGATAACATCTTCATAGTGTTGAAACCCATTTAAATCATCTAGGTCTGGCAATTTCTTAATAGGGACATTTATGTTATAAGAAAGTTTTTCAGAATCCGGGATTTGATCTTCCACAATTAGTCTTCTTCTCATTCGATCATTATTCTCAATATAGTCCAACATGAAGTTCTTCTGTTTGATTCCATCATTCAAAAGTCTAAGAACTTCATATTTCAATAAATTATAGCTTGAAATGAAAAATTGAGCATTCTCTTCCAAGTCCTGAATCATCCTATTATACTTTATTAGCTCTCCATTAATGATTGATGATTTCAACAGCTCGCAATCTTTTTCAAAACTCTTAATATATATATTATCCAATTGTCCCAACATTCCTCCATTATGAAGAGTCACGCCAATCATATCGACAACATAAAGGTATATAGTCAGACTATACCGTGCCATAATTAAGTTAAATGCCTTATTAATATTTTTTGGAATTTGTGGATATTTGGTCAATTTTTGAAATGTTTCATCGTCATTCTTACTTACTAATTGTTCAAAAAAGTCAAGTAGCAAGTCTCCATCCTCTATTTCCATCATTTTGATTATATGGTTAAAATCCACTTGTCTCGTGAGATAACAAGTCCGCAAGAAATTGAATGTGTGTTCCATATCCTGATTTTGAAGATGAGGAGGTGATTTCAAAAACGTTCCAATGATCAAGATCAAGAGCTCGCTCAATCTCTTGTCATCTAAAATATCCTTCTGTAATATTGTCACCTGTCTGTAGAGCAAAAATTTCAACGTAGAATTAAATGGTGGTGGATTCTTTTCAAACTTATTACCTGTAGGAGTGCTTGGTCTATCTGGAGCCTGGGATATTTCCTCACTGATACTATTGAGTAAATTAGCCTTTCTCATTTCTTCATCCACTTTGACGATCTTGAGAAGAATCAAATCACCTAAGTCCCTTCTCAACTTTTTTATTCCTGAATGATTTGCAACCTCTAGTAAAGAACTAATACATGTGATATAAATATCTAAGTTTTGGTGAGTCAAGAAATAATTCTTCTTAATAAACTCTTGAAGATAATAAATGCACACATTGGCAGAAGAGTCAATGAATTTTTTCTCATTGAAGATGAAGTTGGAGACACTCACAAACTGGTTAATATGCTCAAATATTTTGGGGAAAATACAATTGAGAATTAAAATCCTAGTCGACGCATTAAGGTTTTCAAAAGAACTCATGAAAGAATCACTAAGAAAATTCTCAATAAAGATATCCGATAATACCTTGACAAATTTCGAATTGATTTGACTAAAATTATTAGACAACTCCAATTTCCACGTAGTTGCTAATTCTAAATGACCCAAGAGTTCAAAAATTCCATCAAGAAATTCTTTAGACAAGAAAAATGCATGTAGCGAATTTGAGCTCTCAAATCCATACTCAATACAATCAATGTATTGGTTAAGTAAGTGAAGAACATTCATTGATAATGTCAAGTCTTCGTCGATGGGTTTTCTTGGTGATGATGGATTACTGCTCAATAATCGTCCACTATTAGAGCTGAGAGTGTACATGGAGTTAAGAACGACATTGTTCAACAAGATCAAAAACTCCGGTAATATCAATTGGTTGAGAGGTTGCAACTTTTGAATTGAAATGAGGTTCATATTTTCCTGTTTAATTTCATCCAATTTATCCACGCCAAAACTGGTTAAGAATATGAGGCACAACACTTCATCATCATTCCACCATGAACGTAAATAGTGGGTTAATATATCCAAGCCATGGTTAACTTGGAAGAATCGTTTGATGATATGTGGTCCCAAGATTTTCAAGAGTTTGCTAAGTAATTTAATTCCACAAATAACCACATCCTTATTACCATAATTAAGTAATAATAAAATCCAATGGATTGTTATTGAACGAGAGAATTTCTTTAACGTCTTGATAGATGAATTAGAATTGCAAAGAATATCTGTCATTGACTTTAGGACAGTAATACCCAATTCAGTGCAGCATTCAGGATTATACAATGCATAAATCACATATGATGATATTGATTTGATGGTATCCACAGATGTATCTGACCTCATGATACTGGTAACAGTATGTCCCAACTGTTCAACAACAGGTGGACTCAAAGATTTTTGTACTAGTGAGGGACTTTTGAGAAACTGAAGTAATTTTTTGAGTAACTTCATTTTCGAAAGTTCAAAAATGTTGAATTTGTGGTACCTTGAGCCATGCAACAAAATCCTATAATGGTATAATAAAGATTCAAACGATTCGGATTCATGAAATAATTCAAAGTTGAGAAGAAGTGCTCTATAGGCAAGAGGATTGATAATTATGGACTCATAATTATTGAGGTAATCATAGCCTGCAAATTCGAGGATTAAACCAGTTAAATTAGATCGAGGGTTTGAGTTGTCTAACTGATTCAATGACAATGATGGGTTTGTAGTTTGTTTATATTTAGTCAATAAGACCGATAATAAACCAAAACCGTTTGCATTCTCAAATTCTTTTAGAAGCCGCCAATTATTGTTAAGGATTGTAAATAGTAATGTGAATGATTTATATATTATGGTATCTCCAACTTTTGGGTCTTGAGATTCAAGATTGGATTCAACTAATTTGATAAGAAGTGATGCACCACCAATTGCGTATAATAGGCCATGAATGCTGCGTGAGCTATGGTAAAGATACCCTTGTATGCTTTGTGAACGTGATTGATAATTTGACTGATCTTTCAACTCTTTAAAGAAATCATTTGTATCAAATAAAACAAATTCTTGCTTTAATTTGGATAAAGATTCCACAATTCTATTCTTATCGAGAAGATTTGTATGATCTTGAGGAGGGTCGCTATGAAATTTACCATCTAATAATTTAGAAGGCTCGTGTAATAGAATGTTTCGTTTCTTTGTGGGGTCTTGTTTACGAGTTTTCAATTCATTGAACTTGGTAGCCACATTAAAGAGACCCCTAGGGCTCAAATGGTGGAGTAAGTTGACCAAGTTCTCTGGAGTAAACTCTTTTGAATCCCATTCGTAGCCTAATCCCAAATTATATAGCAAATTAATCCATTCATGAGATAATGAAATGCTTAAAATAGTTAAATTTTTTATCAAGATTTCATTAGTTGTATTTTGCATGTCATCGTCAGAATGTTCATTCCCAATGTACAACTTATTCCATGATGAAAAGTTTTTGTGAATTTCAGGACAAGGTATGGACTCGCTATATTCGCCATCTAAGAATAAATTTAAGTTGGACGAATTATCATATGTTAATACCATGTGAATATAGCCCTGATTTGGAGTGGGTTCCTCGTTAAGCTTGATGATCTGGTTGAAGGTGAATTGAGTTCGGGACCCATTCTTATGGTTCTTTATTTCAATGGAAATTTTGTTGTAGTTAACTAACTGAACTTTTAAAGTGGTTTGATCACTCACCAGTGAATTCGAATTGGTAAGTATTAGGAGAGTCACAGGATTATCATTATTTGATACCAAATTATTAATTTTGAACCAGGTTTGAATTGTAAACTTCTTTTTGAAATTCTCATTTACAAACGGAAAACTTATTATCTTGTTGAATAATGTGAATTTAAAATGACATGGATATTTGGAATATACTTGGTTTAGAAATTCAAGTACTATCAATTTAGATGAATTTTTCTTCTTTCGATATAAGAAAGTAATCAATTTTCTAAAATGAAGTATATCACAGCCAAATTCAAAGAATATTATGAGTAATCGGAAAATTTGATTCAAATTGGTAGTTTTATTGAGGCAACTAATATCAGGATCGGTGTCAGTGATTATGTTCAAGAATTTATTAATCAAATATTGATGTAGTTTGGCACGGTATAATTCTATTTTAATATTGTAAGACATGGATATAATGTGAATTAATATTTCCATAAGTATCACCTTGAAGTCATGATATATCTCATCATCCAAACTTAATAATTGATCAATTAATACCTCAACCTTCGAATATACAATTGGGGTTTCTCCAACGAACAAAATGATGTCTTGTCCAATGATAGTGGATAAATTGTTCAAATCGTCTGTCAACTCCACCTGCCAGTTTAATAAGAGTTCTTCATCAATACTGTAATTAACAAATATCTCGTCACAGAGCAAATTGATAACGTCTTTATCGGTCAATGCATCTAAGACGGGACTACCGGAGGTTTCTGACGAGTTGGAATTTTCGGATTGACTTGAACTCAGTTGATGAGACCCCGCGATATCTTCGTTTAGTAGGTCTCCCATACTGTATTGGTGGTTCGGTTGGGTTTGGTAGGTTATGGCTGGTTTATGGGGTCGATCACGTGTTCTACACCGAGGGATGTCAACCTTCAGTCACGTGCCATGATCCTACAAACCACCACCATAAGTGGCTTAATTTCATAAATGTGATGGGGGGGGGGGTATGTGTGAAGGGCAATTGTAGGTGTAGCTGGCTCAATATTTATATATGGCGAAGTTTGGTAACTTGGTTTCCATTAACTGGATTAGTAATACATACTTATTAATACAGGACCTAAAGAGGAAACTTGGGTGCTAACCTTTCTCTGTAGTGCAAGATCATCAAGATTACATGTCAAAAGTTATACCCAAATCGGCTATGGGTCGATTGACATCTGCTATAGATAGATATATATCCGTTTGTGGCGGTAGCGAGGAACATAATTACTTATAGATCCTGAGTGATGGTACATGATTTGGCTGCGAAAAACTTTTCTCCTTTTGTTGATGGGAATATTATCTGTAAAATACATTCGGTTCTCTTTCTAGCATACATTGATAATTGTACCAACAAGTATGTTTGACCAAGAGCTAACTCTTTATTCACTAGGGGTCTCGGTCTCACCACCTTCTATGACGTTGGTGTTTTCATTGACATCCACTTCGTCGGTTCCACTAGTTAACTCCGCCGGAGCAGGAGAAGACGAAACTTCCTGTCTTCCATTACCCTTTATCTGGATTAGTTTACTATTGTTGTTCTCTTTAGATATCAATCTTTGCTTGCGAATATTATCCAAGTCTTCTTCTCCATACTCTAATTCGTCGTTCTTATCAGAAAATTGGGCCCTGGTAGCTTCAGATGTGCTATCAATATTATCGAAAGACCGAGACTTCTTGGTTTCTGCATCTTTAGGTTCGGTTTCTAACTCGTTAACTTGTGGTTTTTCTTCCTTCTGATACTCTTGCACCTGATTTGTAACTTGCTCGATGATTTGCTTGCGGTTGGCCAATGATTTCTTATACAAATCACGGCCAGCTTCGAGAATGCCACTTAAATTGTCGCCTCCTCGTAAATCATCATTTGCGGATGTACCACGTTTCCTGTAAAACAACAAGTATGCTGCACCCGTTATCACATCCTCGGGGTTTTCCAAGGGTGTGACATGACTATCATTAAAATAATACCACTTGTTATCCTTAAAATTCTTAGCACTAGAGGTATAATGACCTCCTCCCAATCCACCGTAATGATTATCCACACCGATTAAATCGTAGATTTCATCTTTAGATTCGGGATTGGCAATATAAGGTTTCATATTCAATCCTTCAATTGGGAAATCTACCACAATATCAATTTTATCACTGAAGGCTCGAGCACTGTGGAATCTCTTCAAATGGATGGTTAGTATATCGCCTGTAGACCAAAGTTGAATGGTCTTGGTTGCTTGTCTGTGCTCTTTGCATCTGGGACAGTACCATAAATCTTGTTCACCTAATATTTCAGGAGTACTAAACGCCTTTAAACAATCATCCAAAGTCACCTTTGAATTCTTTTGCCTTTCAAACTTAGCTTTATTTTCTTCAAGTTCAGGATTTGGAATCACTGGAGGGCTCCTCCAATTCTGGACGGATTCATCTTCAAATAATTGTTGATAAATGTTATAATCCCAATCACAAAGTAAAATAGTATCTTTGTTGACCAAAATTGGGTGATTATTGGAAGGAAGTAGCGAAGTTTCACTTGGCGAAGATTCGATAGGAGAGTTTGCATTGGATGGTTTGATCGAATCAGAGTATGTTGGTGGAGGTGGAGGTGGTAATGATAATACCGGATTTGATTCATCTTCATAAAGCGGATTAGCCACTTGCGGTTCACTCTCGGTATCTTCGTCAGACAGACTAATCTGTGAGTCTGCAGCTGGACCATCACATTCAGATGATGTGTTATCTTTAGAGCGATCAACAAGAACAAAGCCCTCGGTTTCTTTATAATTATCACCATCTGAGCTGTCTACTAAATCCTTATTCACCTCATCAGCCAAATCTTCCATTTCTTGGTCTAAATTCTTCTCATAATCGGTATAATAGTAATACTTCTTCTTAAGTTCAGGAAGCTGGTCAATTAAGGGATGGAAATCGTTTAAATTTGGCTTATGAAGGGGAGCATTAATTACTCTTTCGACCTTATTAGATCTTCCAAAATTGAACCTTCCACGATATCCACCATATGGCCTATTTGAATGATCTTGATCCTTTGCCTTTATGGTGAATCCAAGGTTAGCACTTATGTATGGATTTGCCAATGATATATCGGAGTTATAGCCATCATCATCGGAAGATTCGCCGCTGGTCATTTTTTCTTCTGGCTCGGAAGTTACTGGTTCGGTTGCTATAGCAGGGAAATCAGCTTTAGCATAATGCTTCTTATAGATATACCCAGGGGATTCTAATTTGGCCTTTTCATATGCCTCCACCAAATTTGTGTTGGTAAGAAGAGATAGTTTTTCTTCCAACTTTTTTCTTATGATACCAAAACTAGAAACATCATCTTTTTTGTTCAATTTGATGAATAATGGAATTCCAAATAGCTCAGTAATCTTATAAGATCTATCAGGTTCTTGCACTCCATTGAAAACTGGAACGATCAATTCTTCAGCTGAATCATGTGGTAAATAATAAACGAGGATATCATCAGAATCTCTGATAATATCACCAATAGGCATGAACTTGTTTTTAGTGTGATCCATTTGAAAATCAGTGTAGAATGTATTCTGATGAACTTCATAAAGAAAAAGGTACTCAGAGCGTACGTTTAAGAAATTCGATAAATATTTCAATAGATCATCATAATTGGATCTCTTATTGAGTTCCACTTCTAATCGTTGAATTCTCTGTTCTTGTGACTTTGGAATACCTTCTTCTGATAAGTCTATTAAAGTAAATGTATGGTACCACATTTTACTGACTGGTAATGGCAAAGTCATATCATTGAATGGATCAAAAGTGATACTTGTTTTGGAACAGACAGGACACACTAAAGTTGATTCATACATTCCAGTAAATAAATCAATAATCACTGAATCATTTCTCATCTTATGTTGAGCCCAACAAGTTTCTGCTAGTTTGATGAGGGCTTTTGAATCACCGATTTCTTCATCCTTTAATTCTGGTTTTTCACAATAGGGCTTTTTATGGATTCTATTTAAATCTTCATGAAGAGCATCTAATAGCCAGCTTAAAAACTCTTGTGAATCTTGTTGCAAATATCCCGAGAACATTGATGAGTATCTCCCAATAGTTGATTTGAATTCACGAGGGGCGATTGAAGATAATGAAGTGGAATTTTTCTTGGGAGACTCAAAAACCATCTTCAAAAGGGACCCAAAAGAATTGGCCACATCACCTTTATTTCCCAACGGATTATCAAAATTGAGTTCTTTCTTGTACATATTATAAAAGAAGTAATAATTAATCTCAGGAATATGGAGTAAGCATTGTAATGCGGAATTCATGTAGCAAGTATTTCCCAAATTGTTTAAGCCTAAGTTACCTCCTTTTGAGGTCAATTCATCGAAATTGAATTGGTCAAAGTCAATATTAGCCACGAAATTATCCACGGGAAAGGTAGAGGTCTTTTTGTCCAAAGATTCCACCAATAAATGAAAATTGGATGATTCTATTCCTTGACTTTTTAAAGTCTTGGGCAACAAATGCAAGTGTACCAAACGTTTGTTGGTGATATCATAGACAAAGTTAGTTATTGATATGTTCTGGTGATACTCCAAGATATTCTTCGAATCGATGAACCAAACTCGGAAATCATATACGGAAGATTTGGGGGCTTTCAAGATATTCACTCTTATGGAGTCAAATAAATCTTGGAATGTTTGAGTGGTGGAAATTGCAATAGATATGGGAAGGCCAGTGTGACGATTTTTTCCGTACGTAGTGGCATTCACTTTTTTCGCAAATTGATGGACATGAAAGACAGGTGGAAATCTTTCAATCTCTTTGGTAGAAGTTTCTTGATTAATAACCAATCGCCGAGACACTGGATTGCCCTTGATACCGAACCATGAAGAGAGATACTCGAATATAACCGGAGATATATTATATGTGCCCACAGGCTCGTCGTTCTCAGGATATAAATTGCCATGAGCATCAACAATTGTACTACAATCAAACGGACCCAACTTCTGTTTCAAATCTTCAAACGATTCTACCTGTAAATTCAAGAATTTGTCTAGGTAATCGGTAGAAATCAAATACCATACATCTCCCTCTTTACCATTATTGCTATTCTGAATTAGCTGTTGAATTAATAATCTTTTGACTGCCACAGTGGATGAATCTGATTCAGGGTTTGGCGGTTCAGTCGATTCGACTTTTTCAAGGTTTGCCTCAAAAAGATCCGGTTTTTCGGGCGCGTTTGAAGATTCAGCTGACATTGTTGGATAATTTGGGATAAACACAATTGGATAATTCACAATACCTAAACCTCTTTTGGGACAAGGTGATTTCAACAGTGTGCTGTGGGTTCAATGATGACGGTAAAGATGATGATTTGTAAAGTGATTATTGGGTTTCAAAAATGAAATTTCACCGTGCTAATAAAAGAATCGTGCGACCCACAATCAGTACTGGTTGTAACGATAAACTGGGTCTTGATGGTTGATAATTATTCAGTACCTACTGGAAAGTAGCCTGGCTCTGGTCGCAGTGGATCGGGGCGATATCACGTGCCATTAGTTGAGGAAGGCGATGGAGTTATCGCTTTTCCATAGCAATGCGACTCTTCAGCAAGTACATAGGGTTATAGCGATACATGAAAGTACTTCTAGCACATATCAGGTAGTAAGTGTTTGGTTAAATTGTAAAGGGAATATTGCAGCTTTTCCGTCTTTTAACGGTTCTATTCAAAAAAAAAAAAAAAAAAATAGAACATGCCATAAAGTAGCTGAAAACATAAAAAAAAGGCGAAAATTTATAAAATTGGAAAGAAAGATTGGTAAAAATTATGGTTCTATCAAGTGATACTCATTATTTTAGCACCATATAGCGGGTCGATTCTGTAGTGGCAGAAGCTGATTTAACGCATGAGCAAGGTATAGTGGAGGTAATTACGTAATCTATTACTAATACAACATTTTCCATATATTGTGTGTACCCTCTGTATTGATCTTGTTGTAGAACTACGGAGTCATTTGTAATAGATGCTGGTATATTAGTTTATATAGTGGTACACGTGTTTTTTTTATTTTTGATGTTAATTGAATTCTTTGGCTCTGAGTTTGGCAATCTCAATTGCGTTACGAAGAGCATCGAGACTTATTCCACCGTCACCATTGATCAAACTGATTCTTTTTAATCTATCATTCTTGTTAGCGGTCACTGAGACTCTGGAGAATATGGAAGTCTCCTCAGCTTCACCTTCTAAATCTGCCAAAAGCACAGTTCTTGCTTCATTGTCTTGATCTGCTGGAATTGTCACCACACCAAAATTGGAGGATACACCTGAGTAGTCAAACTGTCCACGGGAATCTTCTTCCATTTCATCCAATGGGGCAAGAACAAGTGGAGTTTGAAACTTAGGATTGGTGTCTATAGTGATATTTGAATCTGAATGGGTGGAAATTAACCCTCTCTTGTTGGATTGTCTGGATCTGGCAATGGCAGTGGCAGCAGTTCCATGATCGGCCTCTCCAATGTATACTCTCGGCAATGATATCGAGGACAAGGCATTTATGGTAGAAAGATGACATAAATCATATAATGAAGATGTACTCACGGATTTGGAGAAAATTTTGATATTAGAAAGAAGAACAAATGAATAGGTTTGCTTGGCACCAGCAATGACTGAAGGACTACGTACAAGGGAAAATTCTTCTGGATTTATATCAGGGTAAATGATTTTTGTAGATTCTCCATCTTGAAATTGGATTCCGACATTGGTAATTTCAAGAGAGCTAGTGGGGATGATTTTGCTGTGTAGTATTGATTCATGTATGGATTGTGCAAGGATCATATCTTCATCAGTGGGTTCACCCGATCTTCCTCTGAGAATTTCAATAACAGGATAGACAGAGCTAAAAGGCCCCACCGAGTCTGTTTGAATGGAATTATCGACGATACCCAAAGTAATGACGTTCATCACCGTGGTTGAACCACTTTTGATGACAGAAGACCCCACCACACTGGGATTTGATTGTTGAAAGGCATTACCTTGAGCTATTTCTATGGGTTTGAACTCGGTGAAGTTACGTAAATTCGGTCTCAAGCCAATGGACAAGTGTCTCTGGAGAGAAATGTCCGGGGCAATACGAGCCAACACCTCTGGCGGGAAAGCTACCTGTTTAAGCATGAGTAGGGTTAAAGAGATGAGAAAGAAAAAGACAAAGAATATCAGGACGCGCCACGTGCGCGGATCCCACGTGATGTGACATTTTAAAATAGCCCAACCACCACGGGAATTTCCGACGTTGCGGGCGACATCGGGCGTAGGGCAAGTCCCCGCACGACCGTAACGGGCCGGAGTGAGAGTCGTGCAATCACTGAGTCACCTTGGTGGGGGAGCGATTCCTTATCAGTGTTAGTAATGGAGGCATTTGATTGGAGGGATACCACCACGATTTTCATACCATAATCGATTAATGGGCATTTATGTTACATCCCAACTTTTTTATTAGCGGATTTAAGCATCGTGGTATTTAATCTGATCTGGATCCAGATCATTCTTCAAAAATTTTTTACTGGCTATTAGTATTAATGTAAGTATATCATAAAAGGTCCTACAAAATGACATATTGAAACCTGATAGATGTCAATTCCCACCTGCCACCTGCCACCTGCTACCTGCCAAAACAAGTCACCAATGCCACAAGACAACAATCGAATGATATTGCCATACCGCCGAAGCGTTGACCCGGTGCTCCGTGGACATTTCCCAAAGGGATATTAGCCTCGGCATTTAGAGACTCTGTTTGACTCTTGGTTAGTCTCTCCGCACCCACCCAGATAATAATTTATTGGGAACAATTTTTTTTTTATTTTGTGATTTTTTAGATTCGCTATCTTTTAATGCGGCGGTGATTGAAATTAATAACGGGGGGCATGTGATTGGCGGGGACAATGTGTATTTTGATGGCCAGTGAATGTATTTAATGATGAAAATAATCGATCATTTTGTAAAAATTGAGATTTTGTTATACTAACATTAGCAGAAGATGACTTCTTACCTTCCCCAAGAAGAATTCAACACTAATATATACGATTATGATGAAGTACCTGAGAATAAATCTTGGGCTTCTGCTTTACCAATAGCTCAAGGATTATATAATCCTGAATTGGAAAAAGATGCTTGTGGTGTTGGATTCACTTGTCATTTAAAAGGTGAAGTATCTCATAAGATTGTGTCGGATGCACGTTCTCTTTTATGTAATATGATCCATAGAGGTGGTGAATTGAATCCAAAAGATGGTGATGGTGCTGGTTTATTATCTTCAATTCCTCATACCTTTTTCACTAGAGAATTCAAGTTTCATTGCAATGTGGATTTGCCTAGTTTGGGTCAATATGGTACTGGTAATATTTTCTTCAAAAAAGATGAGGCTGTATTTGAAAAATCAAAGGCAACTTTTGAATCTATAGCATCTTCCCTTGGTTTGAAAGTTTTAGGCTGGAGAAAAGTGCCTCATGATTCCTCCATCTTGGGCCCAGCATCTCTCTCCAGAGAACCTCTTATTTTACAACCTGCTGTCGTCTTGTCGGAACTTGTAAATCAACAGGTTTCTGATCAAGAATTTGCTGAAAAATATCAACGTGAATTTGAAAAAAAATTGTTTATCCTTAGAAAACAATCCTCTCATACCATTGGGTTACATAACTGGTTTTATATTTGTACCCTTTCCAACAAAACCATTGTTTATAAAGGACAATTGGCTCCTAATCAAGTGTACAATTATTATCATGATTTGGTGAATGCCGATTACAAGGCTCATTTTGCATTAGTTCATTCTCGGTTCTCAACAAATACTTTCCCTTCTTGGGATAGAGCTCAACCTTTGAGATGGGCCGCTCATAATGGTGAAATCAATACTTTGAGAGGTAACAAAAATTGGATGAGAGCTAAAGAAGGTATCATGTCTTCCAAATTGTTTGGTGACGATTTAGATAAATTATTCCCTATCATTGAAGAAGGTGGTTCTGATTCGGCTGCTTTTGATAATGTTTTGGAATTGTTGGTCATCAATGGTGTTCTTTCCCTCCCTGAAGCAGTCATGTTGTTGATCCCAGAAGCTTGGCAAAATGATGCTAATATTGATCCTAAAAAGAAGGCATTCTATGAATGGGCTGCTTGTTTGATGGAACCATGGGATGGTCCTGCTCTTTTCACTTTTGCCGATGATAGATATTGTGGTGCTAATTTAGATCGTAATGGTTTGAGACCATGTCGTTACTATGTCACTGATGATGATAGAATGATTTGTGCTTCCGAAGTTGGTGTGATTGAAATTGAGCCTGAAAAGATTTTACAAAAAGGTAGATTACAACCTGGTAGAATGTTATTGGTTGATACCAAAGAAGGTAGAATCGTTGATGATCGTGAATTGAAGAATTCAGTGGCTTCAAGATTTGATTTCAAATCTTGGATCGTGGCCAATATGATCACCATGAAGGATTTAACCGAAAAATTAAATGCTAGAGATGTGACTTTGGATGATTCTGTCCTGTTAAAGAAATCCACCGTGCAAAGTGACCCTAAACTTGTTGCATTTGGTTATTCTCATGAACAATTGTCTTTGGTATTGGCTCCTATGGCCGAAGGCAAGGAAGCTTTAGGCTCTATGGGTAATGATAATGCACTTGCATGTATTTCCGAACAACCAAAATTACTTTATGATTATTTCCGTCAATTGTTTGCTCAAGTTACCAATCCTCCAATCGATCCAATCAGAGAAGAAATTGTCATGTCTTTGGAATGTTATGTGGGTCCTCAGGGTAATTTATTGGAAATCAAACCCGACCAAACCAATAGATTATTATTGAAATCTCCTGTTTTATCCACCAGTGAATTATTTGCAATTAAAAACATTGAAAAGGTTTACCCCAAATGGTCTGTGGCCAATATTGATATTACTTTTGAAAAATCCTCTGGTATTCAAGGTTACATTGATACTATTGACCAAATCTGTCAAGAAGCCTCCAAGGCCATTGCTGATGATAATCAAATTATTATTTTAAGTGATTTGGCTACATCTGACGAAAGATTGCCAATTTCTGCTTTGATTGCCGTTGGTGCTGTGCACCATCATTTGGTTAGACAAAAGCAACGTTCCAAGGTTGCCTTGATTATTGAAACTGCCGAAGCAAGAGAAGTTCATCATGCTTGTTGTTTGGTAGGATATGGTGCCGATGGTATCAATCCTTACTTGGCTATCGATACCTTATTGAGAATGAAGGACGAAGGTTTGTTGAAGCAAGAATCCTTGACCAAAGAACAAATCATCATCAATTATAAGGAAGCCATTGATGCTGGTATTCTTAAGGTGATGTCCAAGATGGGTATTTCTACCTTGGCTTCTTATAAGGGAGCCCAAATTTTCGAAGCCTTGGGTGTAGACAATTCTGTCATCGACAGATGTTTCGCTGGTACCGCTTCTAGAATTAAGGGTATTACTTTTGAATATATCGCTCAAGATGCTTTCTCTATGCACGAGGCCGGATATCCTAATAGAGAAACCATTAAACCAGTTGGACTTCCTGAAACCGGTGAATACCACTGGAGAGATGGAGGTGATGCTCATATTAATGAGCCAGTAGCAATTGCCTCCATGCAAGATGCAGTTAGAAACAAAAACGAAAGATCCTATGAAGCTTATTCCAAGAAGGAATACGAAGCCATCAAGAATTGTACCTTGAGAGGTTTATTGGAATTCGATTATGAAGCTTCTGCTTCTGTTCCTATTGATCAAGTTGAACCATGGACTGAAATTGTTCGTCGTTTCTTCACTGGTGCTATGTCGTATGGTTCGATTTCTATGGAAGCACATTCCACTTTGGCAGTGGCTATGAATAGATTGGGAGGTAAATCCAATACTGGTGAAGGTGGTGAAGATGCAGCTAGATCTACAGTCAATGCAAACGGTGATACAATGAGATCTGCTATCAAGCAAATTGCTTCTGGTAGATTCGGTGTGACATCCTATTACTTGGCTGATGCTGATGAACTTCAAATCAAAATGGCCCAAGGTGCTAAACCTGGTGAAGGTGGTGAATTACCTGGTCATAAAGTATCTGAACAAATTGGTAAAACCAGACATTCTACTCCAGGTGTAGGGTTAATTTCTCCACCTCCTCATCACGATATTTATTCGATTGAAGATTTGAAACAATTATTGTATGATTTGAAATGTGCCAATCCTAGAGCCAGAACTTCGGTTAAATTGGTTTCTGAAGTTGGTGTTGGTATTGTTGCTGCTGGTGTTGCCAAAGCAGGATCAGAAAACATCTTGGTTTCTGGTGGTGATGGAGGTACTGGTGCTGCCAAGTTGACCTCTATCAAATATGCTGGTTTACCTTGGGAATTGGGATTGGCTGAATCTCATCAGACTTTAGTTCTTAATGATTTGAGAGGAAGAGTCGTCTTGCAAACCGATGGACAAATTAGAACTGGCCGCGATATTGCAGTTGCTTGTTTGTTAGGAGCTGAAGAATGGGGTTTCGCAACCACTCCTTTGATTGCTATGGGTTGTATCATGATGAGAAAGTGTCACTTGAACACTTGTCCTGTTGGTATTGCAACTCAAGATCCAGAATTAAGACAAAAATTCGAAGGTACTCCTGAACATGTCATTAATTTCTTCTACTATTTGGCCAATGAATTAAGAGGTATCATGGCCAAATTAGGGTTCAGAACTATCAATGAAATGGTGGGAAGAACCGAAAGATTAAAGGTTAGAGAAGATTTAAGAAACACCAAGAATGCAAACATCGATTTGTCTCCTATTTTGACCCCAGCCCATACAATTAGACCTGGTGTTGCTACCTATTGTGTTAGAAAGCAAGACCATAGATTGCATGTTAGACTCGACAACAAATTGATTGACGAATCGGAAGTCACCTTAGCCAAAGGTTTACCTGTTACCATTGATTGTGATGTGGTCAATACTGATCGTACTTTAGGTACCACTTTATCATACCGGGTTTCAAAAACTTTTGGTGAAAAGGGGTTGCCTCATGATACCATTCATGTCAATGCTTCAGGGTCCGCCGGTCAGTCATTTGGTGCATTCTTGGCCACTGGTGTCACTTTGGAATTAGAAGGTGATGCCAATGATTACATTGGTAAAGGGTTATCTGGAGGTAGAATCATTGTGTACCCACCCAAGGAATCTAAATTCAATGCTGAAGATCAAATCATTGCCGGTAACACCGCCTTCTTTGGTGCCACCTCTGGTACTGCTTTTATCAGAGGTATTGCAGCTGAAAGATTTGCTGTTAGAAACTCTGGAGCCACCATTGTTGCTGAAGGTACAGGTGACCACGGTTGTGAATACATGACTGGTGGTAGAGTTGTAATTTTGGGTAGTACTGGTAGAAACTTTGCTGCTGGTATGAGTGGTGGTATTGCCTATGTTTTGGACATGGCCCAAGACTTCAGTGAAAAGGTCAATGGTCAAACCGTTGAATTATCCCAAGTTACTGAACCAGCAGAAATTGCCTTTTTGAGAGGGTTGATTGAAGACCATCGTCATTACACTAACTCTGAAGTTGCTAACCGGATTTTGAATGATTTCAATAGAATCTTACCTCGTTTTGTCAAGGTATTACCATATGATTTCAAAAAGGTATTGGAAGCCGAAAAGAAGAAGGCCGAAGAAGCCAAGAAGAATGAATTGAATACCTTCTTGAAGGCTTATAAGGAGGATCCAGATTCAGACGCCACCAATGGAGAAGCTTCCAGAATTAAAAAGGGTCACGTCCACAAGGCTGCAGTTGCTGCTAAAGATGGTAAGAAGGAACCTTTGGTTTTGGATGTTGAAGACACCGTTCTTGACACCGAACTTGAAAAGAAGGCGGTGGCCAAGTTGGATAAAGTCAAGGGTTTCATGAAGTATAAGCGTCGTAACGAAAAATACAGACCTGCCAAAGAAAGAACCAAGGATTGGAACGAAATGACATCCAGATTATCCAAGGATGAATTGAAACACGAAACTGCCCGTTGTATGGATTGTGGTGTTCCATTCTGTACTTCTGATACTGGGTGTCCTATCTCCAATGTGATTCCAAAATGGAATGAATTAGTTTTCCAAGATAGATGGTTTGATGCCTTGCAAAGATTGATGATGACCAACAATTTCCCAGAATTTACTGGTAGAATTTGTCCAGCTCCTTGTAACGGGGCTTGTGTTTTGGGAATTAACAATGATCCTGTTAATATCAAATCGGTTGAATGTGCCATCATCGACCATGGGTTCGAACAAGGCTGGATTAAGCCAAACCCACCAGCTCATAGAACTGGTAAGACAGTGGCAGTCATTGGATCAGGACCTTCTGGTTTGGCAGCTGCTGATCAATTGAACAAGGCTGGTCACAAGGTAACTGTTTATGAAAGAAGTGACAGGCCAGGTGGTTTATTGATGTATGGTATTCCAAACATGAAGTTAGATAAAGGAATCGTCAAGAGAAGAACCGACTTATTAGCTGCTGAAGGCATTGAATTCATTTGTTCAACAACCATTGGGGAAGATGTCACTGTTGAAGAATTAAAGGCCAATAACGATGCAGTTGTATTTGCAGTTGGTTCTACTATTCCTAGAGATTTGAGAATCCCAGGTAGAGAATTGAACAACATCAACTTTGCTATGCAATTATTACACAGCAACACTAAAGCTTTGTTGGATGACAATTTGGAAGAAATCAGAAAGACCATCGAAGGTAAAAACGTCATTGTTATAGGTGGTGGTGATACTGGTAACGATTGTTTGGGTACTTCTACCAGACATGGGGCCAAATCGGTAACTAACTTTGAATTGTTACCAAACCCACCTGCTGCCAGACCAAAGGACAACCCATGGCCACAATGGCCCAGAATCTTCAGGGTCGATTACGGTCATAGCGAAGTTACTGCTCATTATGGTAAAGATCCTAGAGAGTACTCTATTTTGTCTAAGGAATTTGTGGATGACGGTGAAGGTAACGTCAAGGGTATCAAGACGGTTAGAGTGGAATGGAAACATTCCGACTCGGGAGCTTGGCAAATGGCCGAAGTTCCTGGCAGTGAAGAGTTTTTCCCAGCAGACGTTGTCTTGTTATCAATGGGTTTCGTTGGTCCAGATGCTGACAACTTGGAGGTGACCAAGACCAAGAGAGGTACCATTGCAACCGTGGAACCAAATGCTTACAAGGTCGACGATAATTTGTTTGCAGCTGGTGATTGTAGAAGAGGACAATCTTTGGTTGTTTGGGGTATCCAAGAAGGTAGACAATGTGCTAGAGAAGTCGATAACTACTTGATGGGATCTTCCAGATTACCAGGAAATGGTTCTATCGAACAAAGAAACTACAAATTGTTAGAGGAATTGGCCGAAAAGGTTTAGGTACTAGCAATACCACATTGAGAGACCCTCGCACCCTCTAGTTCCAAAACATTATAAAATCAATCAGGTTCATGTTTTGTATGTATGTAAAACTATTAAAAAGTTTAGCGAAATATCTATTATTTCATGTAAGGAAACCATTATCCCGGGGGGATCCAGTTCCACTGCAATTTCCCCTGTGATTTATAAGAGTTAGTGCAATTTTCTCGGTAATGATTGCCTTAGTCAGGGTTATATGAATAACTAATAGTGAGAGGAAAAATTGCCATTTTCAGTCATTGTCTTTTGCATCACCTTCTTAGAGTTACGGTTGAAGGCAATATTATTTTTATTTTTTTTTTTTTGGGTGAAAGTGAGTAAATAGGAGATGATTTCATACACAAGCCGATGAGTCTAAAAATGAAACAATCGCCAGTCCCCTACATCCTCGGTACCGATTTCTCAGACATTTCAAGTCCCCCAAGGACCTGCTTTTGTTCGATTGTTTTATCAGGGCATTTCCCACATCCACGTTAAATTGTTGCTAGAGTCATTATTCCTTGCTTGGGAAATGAGTCTATTCAAGTCGTACTGAGCCACCCTGATTTTGTAAAACCCAAGTTCTATATTCCATGTGCCGAGGTCCCAGTCTCGATCCATTGTAACTACGCACTTGTCATCTTCTATACATAGTTAGGCCCTCAAATCCAACAAATTGTTGCAAGTGAGCCAACAATATTTACCCTTACGTAATCCCGTACATAACTGACCCAGGTAAAACAACCATATTTAGTATAACAGCTCTATCGGTTTTTTTCTGGATGGGGATGGATAGTCCAAACGCAATCTATTGTTCCACAAGACCTAAGGTATGTTGGGCTGACTTACGGTAACTTACGGCAACTTACGGTAACTTCAGCCGTCATCCAATCACTGAATAATTGGTTTAGGTTATGATACTTGTTAAACGTCCAGCACATTTGAATTAATTTTTATTTTTATTTTTTTTTTTTGGCGTTATGTCTATTTTCCTGTATACGTATACCGAGCAAGCCGATTTGGGGTGATTTACCTACTGATACATAAATGTTTGATAAAACCACAATTTTGCAAATTGGTCTCACTACAAATTTTCCAACATGTCTATCGTTAAGTTTGGATTACCTAGTGCCGATGTGTTGAAGTTCCCCACTATGAACACGCCAGTGGCACCAAGTCCGTTCAAATCCGAGTGGCTTTCCAACTTATACTATCTCTCGATGAAGCTGATTACTCCTATGACCATCGCCATAGTTTATTTCACTTCGGTCCATTTTATCAATCCTATCATCAAAAATAGACAATTGAGAAAGTACCATCAGCAACAAAAGAAGAATGACAAGGAAGTGGAAGCAAACCCCAAAAGATTACCAGCAGCTCCATTTGGCATTTCACAAACGGCTGCTTTCCGAGTTGTTGTATTCTTGCACAACGTGTTTCTTTGTGCCTACTCAGTATGGACGTTTTTTGGAATGACTTCCTCGATGATAAATAATATGGAGTTTTTCAAAGGCAATATCTTGCCAACATTCTTCAAGTCTGAAGAATTCACATATCACAAAATTGAACTTTTATTCCATTCGGTTTGTGATTCCAAGCAAGGGATCTTTTCCAAGATTCTTGGTGACACTGGCCGTCATAATTTAGAAGTGTTTGGATTTTGGTTTTATCTTTCCAAATTTTATGAAGTTATTGATACTATCATCATTTTGTTGAAAGGTAGAGAATCGTCATTATTACAAAGTTATCATCATGCTGGTGCCATGATGTGTATGTGGGCAGGAATTAGATTTCAATCGCCTCCAATTTGGATTTTTGTTGTATTCAATTCATTTATCCATTCGTTGATGTACTTCTACTTTTCATTAAGTTGTTTACATATCAGAGTTCCTAGCGTGTTCAAGAGAGTCTTGACCACTTTACAAATCACCCAATTTGTGGTGGGAGGTTCCTTTGCCATTTTGCACGGATTTATCTGGATTATTGATACCTCCACCAGTGGAGAAATTGAGCTTATCAGTTGTATCAGTAATGCTGACCAAGCATTGTCCATTCTCATCAATGTGGCCTACTTGACTCCATTGACCATGCTTTTTGCTGCTTTTTACATCGAAAGCTACTTGAAGAGAAAGTAACCTATTAATTAAAATTGCAATATATTCTACTAGTTCCTCATATCCCTGTACACAACCACCAGCAATTGTAGACTATTTGGTAATTTGGACTATCCCCCGATCTAGATGTTTCCGCACTAATAAGCCCCCGTTTGCTGGTTTTGAATCTAGGAGATATTCGGTTCGGGGCCTTTGTTCCGGGATATGCCAAGGACTATAGTTGCCCCATTTGCTTTTTGGTGGGTGGTGTGGTATTTATAGGTGGTGACCTTTTATGTAGATAACCGGAGTTACCGTGAACTTGTAGAATAGAAACTAGTCATCGGTGTATTGCTGGTTGTAGAATTGCTGGTTGCTAATGGCCAGTAGTAGTGTTGGCGCTGGATCCTTTGGTAGTTGATTGTGGTTGGTGTCGCGTGGGGATTCATCCATCAGCGGTTTTGTCCCTACCCGTCTCCCAGCCCCTCAAACTGCAAACACAACCAGCAATTGGTTCCTCAAGGCACACATATACACACCCGTCATTAAAATGGGTTTGATATATATTATCATTACTCAGTAATCATCAACAAAGTACAACCTTTTATAAGTGGCAAAAATCCTATGATCCAAGTAGTGTTTTCGGGTCTTCTCCATCATGAGTAAGGAAACGATATTTGATCAGAACCACTGGGAGGAACCACAACCTTCCCAACCTGGTCCCCCACCAACATCGTCTTCGCCTTCTTCACCTTCATTATCATCAGCACCTCCATTTTCATCGGTGTTGACTCATTCTGTCGGTGCCACCGGCCAACCCATTTCCAACAAAAATTTGAATCTAGACCACATAGACCAAGCCGAACATAGTTTGTTAGTGAATGACGAATTACATGAACAATCTTCTTCTTTATCCAGTGATTCAATCAATAGTCATCCAAAGGTTTCCCTCAGTATGCATGAACATGTTAGTGACGACGAAGATGACCCCGTCAGGTACGAGGCTGGTGACCATGACCATGACCATGACCAGGACCTTAACAACTATACGGACGATCATGGTAATCTGTATTCGCATATCGATTTTGATTCTAAACGTTACACTTCCAAACTTTCATTCAAGGGCACTCGTTTGGTTTATTTCACCTCTGCCTTTGTTTCATTATTCGTATCTTTATTTGGTTACGAACAAGGTGTGTGTTCTGGTATCCTCACCTTTGTAACTTTTATTTCATACTTCCATCATCCCACCGCAACAGAAATCGGTTTGGTCATATCCATTTTGGAAATTGGTGCTATGGTTAGCTCTTTATTGGTGGCAAAAATTCTGGACAAGTTTGGCCGCAAAAGAACCATTTTATTCGGTACGATTTTGTTCATGATCGGAGGAACCTTGCAATCATTTGCTACTAACCTTTGGGTTTTTGGGATTGGCAGGGTATTTTCCGGTTTTGGTGTTGGCATCTTATCTACCATGGTTCCTTCGTATCAATGTGAAATCTCTCCTAGTGAAGAAAGAGGTAAATTGGTGTGTGCGGAGTTTAGTGGGAATATCACCGGTTATGCTTTGAGTGTTTGGGTGGATTATTTCTGTTATTTCATTCAAAATATCGGCGACGCAAGAAAGAAACCCCAAAGTTTTCCCGCTCAATTATCTTGGAGATTACCCTTATTTATTCAGGTTATAATTGCGTTTATTTTACTAATTGGGGGATTTTTCATCGTTGAATCTCCCAGATGGCTTCTTGATGTCGATGAGGACCAAAAGGGGTTTCATGTTTTACTGTTACTTTATGATTCTCATGATGACAGAGATAAAGCACGCAAGGAATTTTTCATGATTAAAAACTCTATTATTTCGGAAAGAAAAACAACTCCAAAACACGAAAGAAGTTGGAGACATATGCTCCGCAATTATACTTCGCGGGTATTGGTTGCATGTTCAGCACTTGGGTTAGCTCAATTGAACGGAATCAATATTATTTCTTATTATGCACCGATGGTATTTGCCGAAGCAGGGTTCAATGATTCAAATGCTTTATTGATGACAGGAATTAATGCATTGGTTTATTTGGCAAGTACCATTCCACCCTGGTTTTTGGTTGATTATTGGGGCCGCAAACCTATCTTGGTGTCAGGAGCAGCTCTGATGTGGACATGTTTATCATTGATTTCCTTGGTGATGTACCTTGATAAATCGTATACTCCACTGTTGGTGGCGGTCTTGGTGATTATTTATAATGCATCATTTGGATATAGTTGGGGACCCATTGGGTTTTTGATTCCACCCGAGGTGTTCCCTTTGGCCGTGCGGTCTAAAGGTGTATCACTATCTACAGCGACCAATTGGCTTGCCAATTATATTGTGGGCCAATTGACCCCGATTTTGCAAGAATCTATTGGCTGGAAAATGTATTTATTCCCCGCAGGAAGTTGTTTGATCTCTGTGTTTGTGGTTTTATTATTTTATCCTGAAACTAAGGGGATTGAGTTGGAAGACATTGACGGGGTCTTTAACGAATTCTATGCGATCAGATCGCCATGGAAAAGAATTAAACTGATGGCATATAGTAGTGCGACCTATCAGAGAGTAGAAGGCAATGAAGGGTACTACAAATCATTTTTGAGACCATCTGATCGGATGGAGTTGGAATTGGACGAGTTCGACTACGAGTTAGGGTCAAGTGCACCAGCCAGAAATATGCTTTAATAGATGCGTCAGCCATTTAATTATAATACCATCTTCGTTTCGTTAATCTATTGTGTCTATTGTAGGTTTTGTAGTGGAAATTCTGGGGTAGAGCAACAAGGAGGCGGTCCCACGTGACCGACCATGCATTAACCGTTGAAAATAATACTATCACCCAATTTTTGACAGGTAAATCCCCCGCGGAACAATATGGCCAGATTTCAATCGACCGAGCCAGACAAATCGATGGCGGGTCTCACTGGGACGAAAGATCGGCAAATCTTAGCGGACGGCGAAATCGGAAATGGAAGCAACCACCTTCTTAGCCGTATGAATAAGGACAGCTGTATAGAACAATCTCGTTGCTGCCCCCCCCTTTCACCTATGGCCACCACGGGCCACCACGGGCCATCACCGGTAACCATCGGTAACTATTTATCCTAGTCCGAGTACACAAAAAGTAAAACCCCAACGTTTTCGAATCAACAAATTGCGATGGGTGCTATTATTAGCGGGTACAGTGTAGATAGTGACAAGTGACAAATAGTGACAAATAGTGACCAGTAGTAACCAATATTAACCAATACTAACCTATAGTTGACCAATAGTATACAAATGTAGCCAACCCACCCCTCCTCCACTGCCCCTCCCCCTCCCACTGTCACCTACACCTTTGGTGCCTACCAACTTCCCTAAATGTAACGAACCCTACAACACACGGCACCAACCGAGATCGCAATTTTTTTTTTTTTTTGTATGTTATCAGTAAATGAAAAAAACGTTAACAATATTAGGTTAGGGAGTCTAGCCTAGAGGAAGGTTGCGGCAAGGTAGTTGCTAATAAATCCATAGTGGTGTCTTAGACCTTCGCCTCCCCCCCGCCTCTTAACCCCCACTCCCAACCCCTCCCTTCCCTATTTGGTTGCTTTGGTTTCTGGCAAGGGTAGCGGAAAGCCTGGCGCCCCTCCGAAATCTCTTATCTTTTACAATGTTTCTTTTTTCTCGCTCTCCTCCCTCGCTGTTTTTAGTGTATATATGGGTAAGGATTCCTAGCCTTAATATAGGTATATCTATTACCAAACAACGATATGGCGGTCCATTCTCAGATGTTAGAGCCCATAGCCATACCCCGTGCGTCCCTGCCCCCGGCGGTGTCCGGCAAATCGGTGAAACAGCCTCGAAGACCCAAAAGAACCCTGTACACTGCAGTGTCCCAACAATCACTCCAAAGATTACAACAATACAACTCGCATCCTCTTAGTGACGAGTACGTTCCAGAATCTCTCTATGGCGAGTATGACGACGACTTTGGAATGACGGTCACTCCATTGTCGTTGGAATCGTACTACTCCGACGACGAAAGCGACGATTCGTTCAGTTCGTGTTCCACCACATCATCCTTGAATCCACATTCAAAATCCTTCGAGTACTTCAAGACTTCCTCCAGTTTCGGCGGCTCCCCCACCTCAACCAACACCTTGGGTACCCTTGCCACCCTTTCATCGAGCCCGGCGCTTTGTATCTCGCCTCCTCGGCCTTCCGTTAGTCCTGCTGCCGTCACTTACCATCGATACTGCCCCCCAAATACCGTCTCTTCGCCCTCTGCTGATACTCTTAGTAGTCTCCTTAACGAAAGACCCAAAAAGACGTTTGTGTCCAATATTTCCTCTAGTTTTAAGAGCTTGAAAGATTCCATCAAATTGAATTGGTTGCCTTACTCGTCATTATCTCCTCGTATGACCGATGATCTTATCCCTAAGACGTCCCTGCCTTCCCCAGAGATAATCGAAACGGAACCCCAGGAGTTGATCACATTCAAATCGGACTTATTCCAACACTCCGAGGTCATCCATACCCGAACTTCGTTCAAGAATAGAGACCAAAGAATCAACTCGGCATTTCTCCGGTTATACGCTGCTGATTTCAACGCCCGTGCAGTTTCAAGAACCCTTCCAAATTCTACTTATGATCCCAATGGAAATGACAATAAAGAATTGGTCAAAATGATAGAGACTAATCCTCTGCTTAAACATTTCCATTATTGTCACAATATTTATCGAGTATCGACCATGTCCAGAGATAAACTATGGAACAGTATAATACTTCCTCCGAGAAAGGATAATTCGCCTATCCAATGCATTGATTCGGCCAACTACGTCTTTGTGGATGAAGACTCTGAAGATGTATATTACTCGGTCATCCGTCCTTCGGGTAAAAACTACATGCCCTGGAGCAACAAACGACTCAGCCATACTGCTGCATTTACTCCTGCCGGGGTCAAAAAGAACGGCCCAGTCATGCTTAATGGCATGGCTCCTAGCTCCGGTGTCACCAGGACTCAATATACCGTCAAAGGATATTGCAATCCTCGGTGGATCTCATCATAGATTCAATTCTTCAGGCTAGTCCTTAATTTAATATTTCTTTATAGTTTTTGATTCAATCGTTTCCGACCCAAGGGCCGTGAATGAATTGATATACGAATATTACGACAACCACTCACTTTACACAGTAGACAAGGTAAAAAAAAAAAAATGAACAAGAAACAGCAGAAAAATTCACGCTTTCCGGACGCCATTCAGTACATACCATCTCAAACTTATCCAACAATCCATTTAATTAGGTGGAACTACCCAACATAACATTTCCTTCATACTATAATCATTTAATGTACTGGCGCAGAAAGCAGTCACAGAAGACACGTGACCCGGTTTTCCAGTCTCATCGCCCTAACCAATTTTTCACCATACTGCATTCGCACTGGGGCCACACTGAGTTAACAAAAGTTTTTTGACACAACTAAAACGAATCTTTTTCAGTAACGTACCTAATCAAAGATGGCTCCAAAAGGAAAGAAGGTCGCTCCAGCACCATTAGCTACTAAGGCTCCAAAGGCTGCCTCCACCAAGAACCCATTATTCGAATCCACCCCAAAGAACTTTGGTATCGGACAATCGGTCCAACCAAAGAGAAACTTGTCTAGATTCGTCAAATGGCCAGAATACGTTAGATTGCAAAGACAAAAGAAGATTTTGTCTTTGAGATTGAAGGTTCCTCCAGCCATTTCTCAATTCCAAAACGTTTTGGACAAGAACACTGCTGCTCAAGCCATCAAGTTGTTCAACAAGTACAGACCAGAAACCTCTGCTGAAAAGAAGGAAAGATTGACCAAGGAAGCCGCTGCCATCGCTGAAGGTAAGACTGCTAAGGATGTTTCTCCAAAGCCAGTTGTTGTCAAGTACGGTTTGAACCACGTTGTCTCCTTGATTGAAAACAAGAAGGCCAAGTTGGTTTTGATTGCCAACGATGTTGACCCAATTGAATTGGTTGTTTTCTTGCCAGCTTTATGTAAGAAGATGGGTGTTCCATACGCCATTGTGAAGGGTAAGGCCAGATTAGGTACTTTAGTCCACAAGAAGACCTCTTCTGTTGCTGCTTTGACCGAAGTCAACTCTGCTGATGAAGCTGAATTGGCCAAGTTGGTTTCTACCATCAACGCTAACTTCATCGAAAAGTACGAAGACTCTAGAAGACACTGGGGTGGTGGTATCATGGGTTCCAAGGCTGTTGAAAAGAAGGCCAAGAAGGCCAAGTCTCTCGATGTTGCCCCAACTAACTAAATTGTTTAGTATTTTATATTTAAACAAAATCATAATGTGTGCAATAGAATTTTTCACTTGACCAAAGTGTTGTAAGAACTGTAACAATACAAGTATTTTTTTTTTTTTTTTTTTTTTTTGGTCAAAATTAACTGGCTCTCTACATTGATGTGAAGGGGCCCGTAAATTAGTAATAGAATATTCTTTACCTAAAAAGGTTTTGGAAATTAAATCTACAATGATTTGGATCATCTTGTTCCCAACTGTAAAAGAACAACCGAAAAAGTGCGTAGACTACTGTACTGTTTTTATTGTTACAGCGAAACGGAAGGTGAGATATGAGTTGGGAATTCCTTCTATACTAATATTTAAAAAACTCAGTATAATTTTAGAGCTTAGTTTAAATTGCGACAAACTACGACCGGGTCCTTTGAGGTCTTGGACTTGAGTACCGGCCAGGTCCAAAAAAGTCCCCTTTACTATTTTGTAGGATTAAATGAGCAAGTTATTCAGGCGACCCCAATTAATTGGAACTAATTAAAAATTAATTTCAACTACAAAAACCTCAAAACCCCACCAACTCTACCCGCCACAATCTACTGGTAACCCCAAACACCCAATCCCATCAATCCCAGCAAGGTAATCCAAACCCCTGGTACTATAGTAATAAAGTTGTGGTGGTGTCACGTGCATCCGGGTAACCCCCAAGAACCAGCCAATTAGACCATCGATTTTTCCCATAAACGTAATCTCTAGAATACGGTTTTGCACCACTTCTGAAAAAAAACCATTCCACCCATTGAATTGGTTTGATTGAATACGCCTGGCTTCACCAATACAAATATACAAAATGTCATTTTTCAGGGACTTGATAGAATCTGTGATTCCAGCTGCTTACGCTGAAGAGGTATGTGAAAAATCTAGAGGAATTGTGGGAGAGGTTTATTGGAAATTGAAGGAAGTTTGAAGTGAATAAATGAAAGCAACAAACAAGTAAAAAGCCAAACTTCAGGGGTTCCACCACCATTATTAAACGAGCCCACGGGATACACCGGTGTATCCGGCAATGCTGGCGATACTGGCGATACTGGCATTGTTGATATGTATTAATGGAGATACTAACTAGTTTTTAGGCTGAGGAAGAACAAGTTGAAGAATCTCAAGAAGAAGAACAACCTGAAGAAACCAAGGAAGACGGTGAAGATGAATCCGAAGACGCTGAAGAAGGTGACGATGAAGATGAAGATGAAGATGACGAGGATGAAGATGAAGAAGAGCTTGTTGATCCATTAGAGACCTTACGTGAAGAATGTCAAGCTACTCCAGCATGTAAGCCATTCAGCCACCACTTTCACGAATGTGTTGAAAGAGTCACCAAGGAACAAGAAGAAGAAGGTTACGAACATAAGGCATACAAAGAAGACTGTGTAGAAGAATTCTTCCACTTGAACCACTGTATCAATGACTGTGTTGCTCCTAGATTGTTCTACAAATTAAAATAAATTCACTTCCAATGTCATTGATACATCGACATCACTCCAAGCATGATTGACTATTCCGTTAAAATTGTTAATATACCTTTACAGGCTATTTAAATACATACACTTTTGTGAAAGAGCACCAAGGCAGGGGTTGGAAGCATTTCCTCCTGGTTTGGGCGTGTATACCTGTAAGTTCTAGGGTGTAAACCTGAGCGATTACCTGGACAAGTTTCGAATATAAATTGTGAATCAATAAATTCGTATTGAAATTATCCATACAATTTAATAAATGAAGCTTGCCACCTTAAAAAGCCGAAATAAAATGTCTTAGTTCCCCAGACTATTATGGAGAACCAAGTCCCTGGTTGCCATTCACCACCACCCGTTCTTCTACCTTATGAACATATAGCTCCAACACATGAAATAGTGGAAGACGCGGGAATTTACATGTTGGCCATCAAAACGACCATTCTTGATCGTGGCAATTGCCCACTATACAGATCACAAGCGCAAATTGTAGCTGGGGCCCGAACTCTGCCAAACCAGCTTGGGCCTAGTTCCCATGATGGACTTTGTAGGCGCGTGGATCTCGTATTTTTTGATTCAAAGAATTGTGTTTGCAAACATTTACGCTTTGGGTGTAAGCATAATTTACAAAATATAAGATTAACAAGAATATTTTAGTACCATTGTTAAATTGAGATAATGGTGAGAAATGTTTGTTAGGACACTATACAATTTAAGTGGTTATATTGTAAGTGGTACCACCATGTATTCTGGTAACTGGTGTGTTGATTTGCGTATAATATCAATTTGCGACATCCAATCGTTTGTGTTGCCTGTTCCGGCACAACCCCTCTGTGGTACAGAACATCACCTGATACACCTAGACACATGACTTGGTCAGTTGCGGAAATCCGGACATTTCCAATCATCAAAGGGTCCCACCCAATCACTAGGTATGGTTGAGTTTGGTGTAAATGGGACCTTGGGCAAGGGTGGTCACGTGAATATATCGAACCCACACCACTACCACCACTACCACCACCAGATCTCTCGCGCAGTAGTAGAATTTTCGAGAACAGTTCCGGGGCCCTATCCCCCTACATATAGTCACCATGTGGGTAGTGGCATAGAACACCTATTAAACCGGGGAAGACCCGGAAAAGTCGTAGTACTAGTCGATATAGTCGATACGAGATTCACACCAGTACCGGGTCCTTCAATCCGACAGATCCCTGGCGCCAATCGCATTAGTGGTACGGCGATGACTGTTTCCGAGCCTTCTTTTCCCCATAGCTGGTTCGCACCGGAACTCGCACTAGCCCCGAAAAATCATATAAGTACTGGACAAGTTGCCACCACCGCGGACTCAGTCCCCTAGAAACCATTTCCCACTGAATCAAATTTTGAAGAAGTACAAGGCCAAAGTCTTGAATAGGGAGAAGGAACATAAGAAGAGAACAAGAACAAGAACATCAAAAAGAACCATTAATTGAATTAATCATGTCTACCGAAACCAGTTCCACCACATCCGTCAAGCCAATCATCGAAGAAAGAATCTATGTTGGAAACGTCGATTATAAAGCTACTGAAGAGGAGTTGAAAGAATTGTTCTCCAGCTTGAAAGTGTATGTATAATCCTGGATTTCAATCGATTGATTGATTGAATTACTAACCACATTATTTAGGGTTGAGGTCGAAATTCCATTCAAGGAAATCACTCGTGGTCCCGAAAAGGTAATCAAAAGACATTTAGGGTTCGCCTTTGTTCAGTTTGTCGACAAGGAAGAGGCTGACAAGGCAATTGCAGAGTTCAGTGGAAAGAAGTTCCACAGAAGAAACATATTCATTAAGAAGGCAGTTCCTCCTCCTACTGAAGAGGAAAAGAAGGAAAGAATTGAAGCATACAAGGCCAAGAAGGCCACTTTCTTAGCTGAAAAGGCCAAGGCAAAGTCTGAAAAGAAAGAAGAGGCTAGTGCAACAGCCACCGCCACCACCAACACCACCACCACCACCACCACTTCGGCTCCTGCCACCAAGAAGTCTCCAAAGGCTCCAAAGACTAGCGAAGAAAAGGTTCCTGAAGGTAAGGCTTCAACCGACACCATTTTCGTTACCAATTTGGATTACAAGGTCGATGTAAAGACATTGAATGGACTTTTCAAGGAATTGAAGCCTAAGTGGATCCATGTTCCTACCAGAAAGGTTCCTTACTATGTTCTTAGAAAGCAACAAGCTGAGGGTCGTCCAAAGAGTTTCTTAAACAAGGGTATTGCTTTCATCAAGTTCACTAACGAAGAAACCCAAAAGAAGGCCGTGGCTGAATTCAATGGTAAGGAACTCAATGGTAGACAAATCATTGTTGATATTGCCATTGATGCCAGATTACCAATTGAAGAAGAAGTCAAATCCGAAGAAACCAAGGAAGAAACCAAAGAAGAATCGGCTTAAGCTCTTGATTCACATTTCTACAATTCATGATTTTAGTTCTTGTTGACCAATTCCACTCCCTCTTTATGTTGAAACTGCCAGTCTATGTGGCAGTATTACCATGGATAATCATGTAATTCATGGGTGAATACGTAACTTGTTTGTAGTTTAAAAGGAATTCTTAACTGAAATCTCTTTTTAGTTGCAACATTCAAGATCAATACATAATCTTTTGTATTTATTAACCACCATGTAGTTACCATGTAGTTGGAAACTTGACTAAATGTGGGGGGGCCACCAAATGGCTATATCCCGGGATGCCGGATCACGTGATGCAACCCTCTGTGACTGCTTTTTCCATGATGAACCAAGTCACGTGGTTAACCTCAATTAGGCAGTTTTTGCGCCGCATTCAATGATGGTGTGAAAAATTTGTCACCAACCTCCCCAGTCTCGTTTCGCAGCGAAAAATTGTAGCTTTTCAAAAAAAAAAAGACCATACCAGGTAACTTTAACAACTTAACAAAATGGGTATGTAAGCGAATATCGAAAAGAGACGTCAAGAGGGGGAACGAAGTGCTATGGATATAAATGAGAAACCAATTTATTTGGAGGGAGAGTAGGAAGGGGGAAAAAGACGTTGAAATATTCGAGGGGTTGATTGAACGCCAAACTAACAAGTTATAGGTAGAGTTATTCGTAACCAAAGAAAAGGTGCTGGTTCTATCTTCACCTCTCACACCAGATTGAGAAAAGGTGCTGCCAAGTTAAGAACCTTGGATTACGCTGAACGTCATGGTTACATCCGTGGTATTGTGAAGCAAATCATCCATGACGCAGGAAGAGGTGCTCCATTGGCCAAGGTTGTTTTCCGTGACCCATACAGATACAAGTTGAGAGAAGAAACTTTCATTGCCAATGAAGGTGTCTACACCGGACAATTCATTTACGCGGGTAAGAAGGCTTCTTTGAATGTCGGTAACATCTTGCCATTAGGTGCTTGTCCAGAAGGTACCATTGTCTCCAATGTCGAAGAAAAGGCTGGTGACAGAGGTGCTTTAGGTAGAACCTCCGGTAACTATGTTATCATTATCGGACACAACCCAGATGAAGGTAAGACCAGAGTCAAGTTGCCATCTGGAGCCAAGAAGATCATCTCTTCTTCTGCCAGAGGTGTCATTGGTGTTGTTGCTGGTGGTGGTAGAATCGACAAGCCATTGTTGAAGGCCGGTAGAGCTTTCCACAAGTACAAGGTCAAGAGAAACTCCTGGCCAAAGACCAGAGGTGTTGCCATGAACCCAGTTGATCACCCTCATGGTGGTGGTAACCATCAACACATTGGTAAGGCTTCTACTATTTCCAGAGGTGCTGTTTCCGGTCAAAAGGCTGGTTTGATTGCCGCCAGAAGAACCGGTTTATTGCGTGGTACTCAAAAGACCTCCGATTAAACGGCTCTCTTGTATATCTACTGAATTTAAATTCATACTTTCTTACAAAGAAAACCATCCTTTGTGCATTAATATACATCCATGTATCGAACACTGTAAAAGGCTCATAATCGTAACCAACAAAATCAATTGTCAACTCTGTGTGTATGTAGGAGCAACTAACTAAACTAAATATGGGGTTAAAACTGTGAGTACATTTTCAATTTCAATGGTGCAACTTAGAATAGATACGTAATGCGTGGAAATCTGGGTATTAACAATCGCAACAAATACACAAGTTCTCCCCCACGCCCCAATTACGGCTATATTTCAATACTATGGGGTTCGCTCTTTCTTTGGTGGGTTTTGGTGGCATTTTTGGTTTTTTTTTTATTGACTGCAAATTTTACTTTTAATGTATGCGTAGGTTATGCCATTCAAGTGTCAAAAACTGAGAAGCCATTCCACTCAATGGTAAGCACTAGTACTAAATTCAATTCAAAGGGTGGTGTCCACTATAAAATGCCCTAGACTCGCCCGTCTCCCTGCTACGCTGTCACCAACAACAGACAGAAGTATTTCCCCCGTCACCAGCACTTGGTGTCTATGCACCGTAGCTATTGATCTGTTTTCTCTTTGTACCCTCTAGATGACACAGGAAAAAATCTTTCCTCCCCTCCACTGATAAGACCTGGTTATCGTGAGAGTCGAAGCCTTAATTACAGTATCCAGCACCAGGTTGAATACAGACCCATATGTGCTAGTACTAAGGCCATGGAATTCTTTTTTTTATTTTTTTATTTTTTTTTTTATTTTTTTTTTTGGCTACTATCTTATTTTTTAGAGAGCCCCATTTCCTGGTTCCGTATTCACTAATTTGTAGGAATAATTTCCACCTATCGAATGCATGGCCCTGGGCCTTACAATCAACGGCATTAAAACTAAAAAAAAAATCACCGAATGACTCACTCGGTCTCTTCACTAGGCACCATAACCTTCACCTAACGGCCTACCTCAGCCACGTATGTTGCTACCGGTGACTCTTTTCCTAGGGCCTACCTACCACTTTGAGAAATCCCCCTTAGACCTTAGACCGTTTGACCGTTTTTGGTCAGAGCCTCCTCATCTCGACTCAAAAAACTTGTTGATCACAAAATATCGTAATCTGCTTAGGCGGCACCTTATTACTAACTGGTTGCGCGCGCGTACTTAAAACTACAACCATCTCACTTTGAATAACTTTTTATTCCTTACTCCGCCATGTCTCAGAATTCAACCACCATTGGTTGTAATCTATGGGATTACGACGACTTCACCAAGTGTGCTCGAGGGTACTTCAACCTGTACCCTCCGTTGGTAATTGGTGTTGTTTCTTTATCCATTCTCTTGATAAAAAGTATTGCTTCTTATCAAAGAGGTGCCAAACGTATCCAATTGGAGAACGAACAACGTCCTCTTCTTGCCAATAGCGATGCATACGGTTCGGTCGAACCCCCCACTTCCCAGAATGTATCTCTTAAAGCCCGTCATTTCGATTTGATCAGATTACCCGATACTACCGAAGCCGGTACTCCCCATGGAAAAGTGGAATTGGTTTATAAGGGCCTCTTGGAAAGATCAAGAGTCGCCTTGGAATACCTCCTTGTCATCGGTGAGTTGGGTACGGCCATCTCCTTGTTTTTCGTCCAAGACCTTCAACATGAATTTAAACATGCCTTCTATGTTCCTTTCATCAAGACTGCCTTTTGGGCTTATGTTTTCGTGATTGTTACATTTAGAGTAGCAAACTTGAGAAAAGTCAATATCAGATTGCCTAATTTATGGATCCATTCTACTACCATCTATTTCTTCAACTTCTTAACTTCAATTTTGACTTTTAGATCCGCTCTTGTTGGCACTGTGAAAAATCAAAATGTCAAGACCTATTACTTTGTTGAATTTGCACTTTCGGCCAGTTTGTTGGTGTTAAATTTCACCTCCACCGCCGCCGATAAGCCCTCGAAGTTATATTTGACCAGTGATGGTGCTACTCCTTCCCCTGAAAATGTATCCAGTATCTTTTCCTTCATCACATATTCTTGGATTGATAAAATGGTATGGAGGGCCTACAAAAACCCTTTGGAAAAAAGTGATATCTGGGGCTTGAGAGAGGATGATTATGCATTATATGTGCTTAAATCTTTCGAAGCCAATAGAACAAGATTGAGATTCACCGTCAAGTTGTTCTACCATTTCAAACTACTTTTCACTATTCAAGCCTTTTATGCAATCACAGAATCATTTTTGATTTTTGTTCCTTCTCTTCTTTTGAAGAGAGTTTTAGAATATGTCGAAAGTCCAGGTTCTTCATCAAAGGTCTTGGCCTGGACCTTCATTTGTTTAATGCCTTTATTTAAATTAATCGACTCCGTTTTCTCTGGATGTTCTTTATTCTTAGGAAGAAGAGTTTGTGTCAGAATGAAGGCTATTATTATCGGTGAAGTCTATGCAAAGGCTTTGAGAAGAAAAATCACTGTTTCTGAAAGCACCGCAGATAAACCAGAAGAAGAACAACAAGAAGAACAAGAACAAGAACAAGAACAAACTCAAGAAACTGAAACTGAAACCGAACAAGCCAAGGATGGAAAAAATTCCAAGACCACAACGAAGAAAACCGCCGAATTGGGTGCTATCATCAACTTGATGGCTATCGACGCTTTCAAAGTCTCTGAAATCTGTGGTTACTTACACTACTTTGTTAGTTCAATACTCCTGATTTTCATTTGTATTTTCTTATTGTACAATCTTCTTGGATGGAGTGCTCTTATCGGTTCTTTGACTGTTGTTCTCTTGTTCCCATTGAATTACAGCATTGCCAAATTTGTGGCTAGAAAGCAGAAGGAAATGTTAGGTGTTACCGATAGAAGAATTCAAAAACTTAATGAAACTTTCCAAAGTATCAGAATTGTCAAGTTCTTTGCTTGGGAAAACCAGTTTTACAACAATATTATGAAGATTAGAGCAGAAGAAGTTCATATGTTGAAATTAAGAACATTGTCATGGGCTGCCGGTGCTTTGGTTTGGTTCACTACCCCAACATTGATTTCTTTGGTTACCTTCTACTGTTACACCATGATTCAAGGTAAATCCTTGACCGCACCAATTGCGTTCACCTCTTTATCTTTATTCACCCTTTTAAGATCCCCATTAGATCAGTTATCTGATATGACCGCTTATGTTATTCAATCCAAGGTTTCATTGGATAGAGTTGCTGATTTCTTGGAAGAAGAAGAAACTTCCAAGTATGAGCAATTAGACCAAGAGCGTGGTCCAAACAGTCCTGAAATTGGGTTTGAAAATGCCACTTTCTCTTGGAATCCAAATTCTGACCAAGATTTCAAATTAAGAGATTTGGATATCAATTTCAAACCTGGAAAATTGAATGTTATCATTGGTGCAACCGGTTCCGGTAAAACTTCTTTATTATTGGCATTATTGGGTGAAATGAATTTGATGCAAGGTAAGGTTCATTTGCCAGGTATCATTCCTAGAGATGAATTGGTGGTTGACCCTCAAACTGGGTTAACCGACTCGGTTGCTTATTGTTCTCAAGCTGCTTGGTTATTGAATGATACTATTAGAAATAACATTACTTTCTCTGCTCCTTTCAATCAAAAGCGTTACGATGAAGTGATTTATGCTTGTGGATTGACTCGTGATTTGGAAATCTTGAGCGCTGGTGATTCTACTGAAGTTGGTGAAAAAGGTATCACTTTATCTGGTGGTCAAAAGCAAAGAGTTTCTTTAGCTAGAGCCTTATACTCCAATTCTAAACATGTTTTATTGGATGATTGTTTATCTGCGGTTGATTCACACACTGCTTTGTGGATCTATGAAAACTGTATTTCTGGTCCTTTAATGGAAGGAAGAACCTGTCTTTTGGTGTCTCATAATGTGGCTCTTACTATTCAAAAAGCCGATTGGATTGTCGTTATGGACAATGGTAGAATCAAATCTCAAGGTACTCCAGAACAAGTCTTACATGCTGGTCACTTAGGTGATGATGATTTGGTCAAATCTTCGGTATTAACTTCAAAAGAACAATCTTCGACTAATTTGGTCTCTTTACAAGATAAGAATGCTGATATGAAGGCCAAGGCTGCAGTCATCGAGAGTAAATTGAAGTCTTTGCAAGACCCTAGTGAAGATGACAATAAGAAAGCTGATGGTAAATTGGTTGAAGAAGAAAGTAAGGCCATTGGTACCGTTGGATTCCAAGTATATGCTGGTTACGCAAAGAGTATTGGAGGTTGGGGCACTTGGACTGTTATTTTAACTGCATTCACTGTTTCACAGGCTGCATATATGTTACAATCTTGGTGGTTAAAGAATTGGTCTGCTCATAGTGGTGTTGATAATATGGTTAATTCAATGATCATGAGTACAATTGGCTCTTCTTATGACATTTCATCCATTAAATATGTTCCTGTCGTTCGTCATATCTGGTCATTCTTCACCTGGATTAGATCTGCAAGAGCCTCGGTAGCTGCTTATAAAGAAGAAAACAATACCTTGTACTACATCACTATATATGGTTGTATTGGTTTTGGTTATGCTTTCCTTGCTTTCCTTAGAGTTCTTGTCACCTTCTATTCTGGTATTACTGCTTCCAACAGAATTTTCAAAGAAGTCTTGACCACTATCTTGCAAGCTAAATTGAGATTCTTCGATAAGACTCCAATTGGTAGAATCATGAATAGATTCTCCAAGGATATCGAATCTGTGGATCAAGAACTTACCCCAATGGGTGAAGGTATGTTTGCATGTATTGTTCAATGTGTTTCTACTTTGTTCTTGATTATTTTCATTACTCCAGGCTTTTTGATCTTTGCAATTTTGATCTCGTTGATGTACTATGCAGTTGGTATTTTCTATCTTTCTCTTTCAAGAGAATTAAAGAGATTCGAATCTACTACCAAATCACCAATCCATCAGCATTTCTCAGAATCATTGAATGGTGTGGCCACTATTAGAGCTTACGGTGTTGAATCTAGATTCATGAAACAAAACTTGGCTCATATTGATGCTAATAACAGACCATTCTTCTACTTATGGGTTGCAAATAGATGGTTGTCCCTTCGTGTTGATGTGGTTGGTTCTTTAGTTTCCTTGTTTGCAGGTATCTTTGTTTTAACGTCAGTTGGAAGAATTGACGCCGGTTTGGCCGGTTTATCTTTATCATACGCTATTGCATTTTCTGAAAGTGCTTTGTGGATTGTTCGTCTTTATGCTAATGTTGAAATGAATATGAACTCCGTCGAAAGATTGCAAGAATATCTTCTCGTCGAACAAGAACCACCTTATGAAATTCCTGAAACTGAACCTCCTTCTTCATGGCCTGAACATGGTGCTATCAGTGTTAAAGATGTTTCTTTAAGATACGATCCTTCATTGCCAAGAGTTATCAAAAATGTCACATTTGATGTTGAACCAAATAACAAAGTGGGTATTGTTGGTCGTACTGGTGCTGGTAAGTCTACCATTATTACTGCATTTTTTAGATTTTTGGACCCAGAAACTGGTAACATTCTGATTGATGGTATTGACATCACCAAGATTGGTTTAAAGAACTTACGTCAAGCCCTCACTATTATTCCTCAAGATCCTACCTTGTTTGCTGGTACAATCAGATCCAACCTAGATCCATTTGATGAATATAATGACGAGCAAATTCTTGAAGCGTTAAAAAGAGTCAATTTGATTGGTGCTGATGAAACTGCTGAAACTGCCGAAGGAGAAAACACCAACAAGTTCTTTAATCTTGATGGTCCGATCACTGAAGGTGGGGGTAATTTATCTCAAGGTGAAAGACAGCTTGTTTGCTTGAGTCGTTCGTTACTTAAGAACCCTAAGGTTATTCTTTTAGATGAGGCTACCAGTTCCATTGATTACCAATCTGATCAAAAAATTCAAAACACCATTAGAGAAGAATTCTCTAGCTCTACCATTTTAACCATTGCTCATAGATTGAGAACTATCATTGATTATGACAAGATCTTGGTTATGGATGCTGGTAAAGTTGTTGAATACGAGAATCCATATGTTTTGATTAATGACAAGGAATCTTTATTCTACAGCATGTGTGAGAACAGTGGTGAATTGGATTCTTTGATCAAATTGGCTAAGGAAGCCTTCGTCAAGAAGAAGAATCAAGAACTTGTTAAGCAATGAAATCCCCTCATACCATATTGTGAGCTGTCGCTTGCGATGTTCTTGAATTATTCCAGATAAAACAGACCTTGTGGTACATATATTCTATAATTCACAATAATACTACATAATAGATAATCTTTTTTTTATAAATATCTAGAAGCCAAATGTACCAAATAGTAGCTATGAATCCTTAGAAACGTTCTTTAAGGTTCGAAGGTAATTAATATTTGCTTTACACTTTTGTATTTATAATCATCTACAGGGTTCACGCGTTTTTGACGTGCCATTCACGTGAATGGGTTTATCTTATCTTGAGCCACCACAACCCAGGTTGCTTGATGTAAGCCCTTCAAGGCTATAAAATACCCCTCTTGTCCCTCGTTTAATAATTTTTCTGGTATGTCCAAAGGTGACGACGTTGAGTTAATGATGCAAACTAAGAAGGATACCAGCATTGATGTTGAGGTTGTATCTGGACCAAGTTCCCAAAACGAAGATACTCCCGATATAACCGATGCCCATGGAGCAGTTCTTTATTTACGAGATCTTGAAGATGCTCCACAGGGTAGACACCTAGGAATGTTCTCAACTATCATTCTTTTTGTTTCCAGAATTTTGGGTACAGGTATCTTCAGTATCTCTAGTGGAATTTATGATGATTGCGGAAGATCACCGTTTTTATTCTTCTCGGCATGGTTTTTGGCGGCAATTTTGGCATTTAGTGGACTTTATGTATTTCTAGAACTTGGCTCCCTAGTTCCTAGAAGTGGTGGTACCAAAGTATTTTTGGAATTCATTTATGAGAAGCCAAAATTATTAGCGAGCGTAACGTTTCTGCTTTATTCAATATTATTTGGATTCACAATAACCAATTGTTTAGTCTTTGGGGAATACTTTTTACGAGCCTTAGGGATTGAAACCAATGATTATACTATTAGATTAACTGGATTAATCTTCTTATATTCCACTGCAGTTGTTCATGGTTTGTGCATGTCACATGGAGTGATGATTCAAAATATAATTGGTGCATTGAAACTCGTTCTAATGGCATTCATGGTTGTGACTGGCTTCTCTGTTCTTGTTTTTCCTAGTTCGGTAACACATATCGAATCTCAGTTAGATTGGAGTAGATTTTTTGAACCAAGAAGTGAAGTTTCTTCCTCTAGGTTTGCAAGTGCGGTCATTAAAGCCACTTTTGCTTATTCAGGTTGGAACTCGGTCCATACCGTTTCAAATGAAGTGAAGGATCCTATTCGAGTGTTTAAAATCGCCGGCCCAATATCCTTAATTATCATTTTGATCACCTATACTTTCACCAATTTTGCTTATTTAATTGTTATCCCTGAAGATGATTTTGCTAAAGGTAGTACTTTGGCGGGATCATTACTCTTTGAAAACATTTTTGGATCCATTTTAGGCAAGAAATTGTTGACTATGGCTGTATCTTTATGTGCAGCAGGAAATATATTTGTTGTTATTTATACAGTTTCAAGAACCAGTCAAGAAGTATTTCGGGAGGGATATCTTCCATTTTCCAGATTCATGTCTTCGAATTGGCCAAAGGGTGCACCACTTAGAACATTACTTTTAAGTGTATCAATTACTACTTTGGTATTTGCTCTTACTCCTTCTGGAGATGTTTATGGATATATCGTAAGTTTGGAAGGGATCCCAAACATCGTTTTTATACTTGGGGTCTCAATTGGAGTTTTTATCCTTCGCAAGCGGTATCCAGAAGTTCGAGCTCCAATTAGAGCAAGCACTATAGGCACAATTATCACCATTATCTTGAGTTTATACTTGTTGATTTCTCCACTTGCTACAACAAAAAGTCCCAATCCCGTTGGTCTCGAAAACTGGCCATCTTATGCGGTGCTTGCGTTACTTATTCTTTTTGGGTGCGTGTTGTATTGGTTTGTGATGTTCGTATTGTTGCCCTGGAAGTTCGATTACGAGTTGATATCTGAAGAATTACAACATAGAGATGGGTTGACATATAAACGGTGGCTCAAGGTACCCAATAGTCTCTCTCTTTGATAGATTTTAGGTTTGCATAGATATTATTTATTTAATAAAATCAAGTAAGGAAATCATTGAAAGATTTGATAGCTAGAAATTTACATATGGAAACTCAATTTGGCTGATCCGATATTATTTGGTCGATTTTTATCACTAGATCAATAAAATCTTTTTGTTTAAGCGAATCTAAAATAGTTTGTTTCAATTCTTTAGGAGAGAGTTTATTTAACGATGCCAAATTGTTCTGACTTTCATAAATTTGAGCATTTAGAAGATCTAAAATATTCTGTTGGGGCTCTGGAACGGGAAAAGTAGAAGCAGCGGTGGTTTGGGGGTAATATACCTGAGGTGGTGGATATGACTGAGTATGCTGAATATGCTGATTAGATTGTGTAGGCTGTGAGAGCTGTGTAGGCTGAGCAGACTGTGTAAGTTGGGAGTACTGGAGAGGAACATTAAAGGCCTGGCTGGGTTGGCTAACCATTGGCTGACTTGCGGTCTGGTTTTCGTAAGCCAAGGGTTCTGGCTGAGTATGACTAGTTTGGGATTGCATTTGGGACATGGAAGCGTACCAATCTGATTCCCTTCTGGATTGTTCAATGGTAGAAATGTGTAAGCCTAAATCTGCCTTTAAGCATTTGCAGCACTTCTCGTATTCTTCCTGCGTTGCAAAGCTGATTTGGAAACGTTTGATCAATTTGCCAAATGGATCGGTCTGTTTGAACCCGATCGAAGGAAACTTTGTAATTAAGGAGATGACATTCACAAGCGGCTCCAATAGGATTCGTTCCTTTCGTTAGTAATTTTCCTTTGGAACCAGCTGATTGAACCATTGGGGCCTTCTAGATTTTGATATATAGTTGTTTACTTACCAAGTTCACCCCTTTCCACGCCACTGTAATGGTGATGGCTGTGTCCAGTTTTAGTTTAAAGAAATGGGCAGTTACATCGGTCCTCTGAGGATAGTGATGCCAGGTAGCATCTGCTTTGAACATCGAGATCTTTCTGATTTGGAAGGTGAACAGAGACGACATGTTGTAGAGAAATGGCTGCAAAATCTCGTAAAATCGCGTGCACACCAAATAATGGTGATAAATGGCAACTGGTTACAAAGGACTCTAAACTTCAGAAATCTAGACTTTATATGGGAGATCTAGAAGCTTAGGGGACGGAAAACCGGATGTACACCTGTTTTAGGACAGTGATTTTTTATTAAAAGTTTTGAAATTACAACATAACGAACTCCTAGTTAGAAACAACTGAGGAGATGGAGAAAAGCCAATGCTGATATTGGTAATTTGTGGACTATTCCTTAGAACAATCTCTACCGAACAACCCAATCTTGAACCAATCCAAACAAATCAAGATTTGGTTTCTGATGGAAAGAGCCATGTAGATATAAGCAGATCTCCAGAACAAGAAAGTAAGGGTACCACCAGCAGTGACGTTGGAAACACCACCCCATACCATATCGGCCACAGCCTTTTCAGACCCAATGTAAGCCAAAGAACCTTGATGGTTGTATTTGAAAATTGGCAACTTTTCTTCGGTTTTGGCCAACTTCTTGGACAATCTGTCAACATTATCATTTGGACCAGGCTGAGCCAAGGTGTGCTTGAGGGATTCAATTTCATGTAACTTGTTGAAATGAGAGGCTAAGAAGATACCTTCTTGGAAGGCAACTTGGGCAGTTGGAGCATATTTGGTGAAAGTACAATCACCAAGAGCAAACACATTGGAAGTACCGTCGACCAATAATCTTTCGTCCACTAATAAACCTCTTCTAGCATTCTTTTGTTCTTCGATTTGAGAAATTAAGTTCCGAGTAAGAGCTCTTGGAGCATTACCGGTGGCCCAAATTAACATACCATAAGGAATATCAACAACTTCAATGGATCCATCGGCCTTTTTGAAGTTGGCAGTGACAGACTTGTCGGAAACACTCTTGACCATGGTGTTGGTACGTAAATCAATATTGGTTTCTTCGAAAACTTGCTTGGTGTATTCAACCAATTTACTGTTGAACATGTTCAAGACATTTGGCATAGCTTCAACCAAGGTGATTTTGACCTCGCTGGCAACTTCAGGCATCCATTTCTTCAAGTCTTGGTCAATGTAATCTTGCATTTCAGCAGCAAGTTCAACACCAGTTGGACCACCTCCACAAACGACAAGAGATAATAATCTTTTTCTTTCGGGGTCACCTTTAGGTAAGATGTTGGCAGCTTCAAGACAATCAAACAATCTTCTTCTAATAGTGATGGTGTCACTGATTTCCTTCAAGAAAGTGGAGTGTTCGGCAACACCAGGAATACCAAAGGTGGATGGTTGGGCTCCAACACCCACGACCAAATAATCATAGTTCAAAGTAGTACTGATTTCTTCTACGCCAGTATATTCAGAAACCGTCGATTTGGAAGACGAGGTATCCTTACCGGAGTGACCCGAGTGGACAGTGGTGGATTGCTTGATAGTAAGGACATTGTTGGCAGGATCAATACTGGTAGCCTCAGCTTCCAAGTAAATGACTTCACCAGGAGCTCTTCTGGTGATGGAACGAACAGGCTCGATGATGGACCGCAATTCCACGGTCCCGGTAGGACAAGAGGGCAACAATGGGGTGAAAAGGAAATAATTACGAGGCGACACCACCACCACGTTATATAAGGTGGTATCCAAGTTTTTCAATAAGGAGACAGACCCCCAACCAGAACCCAAGATGACCAAAGTTTTCTTCTTTTGGCCATCCTTGAAGAAAGGAACTTGAGGCTCCTGGTCCTCTGGAAATGCTTCTTGATAAACCTTGAGTCCAACAAACCCAACGGTCCCCACGACGGTCAAAGTGGTGGCCCATTTGGTGTAGCGCCAGGTAGTTCTAAGAACACCGGCTTTTTTGGGAGCACCCGCGTTATTCCAGGCTCTGGCGGTGCTAGAAAAGCTCCTAATCGCTGTCTTGAACATGTTGATCCCAGCAATTGGTAGCAATCAGAATAGATTAAAAAAAGTTATCACTTCGTTAAACCAATATAAATTTTCCCTGTCCAAATGCGATACTTTGATGAGGTAGCGGAGCCGGAGTAAAGTTAGGGAAGACCATATCTCAAAAAACAGGCGGATGCCACAAAAGTGGTCCCGCCAGCCACCGGTTCAGCGCTCACCACAAAACTCCGATGCCTGTATGGACCACAGATTGCCGAACCCCCCGTTGCCGAACTCCCATTGCTCCGAAGACGACAGGCCCTGATGGTGTCTGTTATCAGTAGATTTGGCTTGGTTTTATTGGTTGTGTGAAATAACGGAGGAATGGGTGAAGGTTTTTTGGGTGGAGGTTTTGGGTGGATGAATGTAGTAGTTTGCCCCACCCCTGTAGATACATTACGAGCGTTGGAGGATATATCCTGATGGTATCAGTAGATTGCTGATTTAAAGCCACTAGAAGTTAAAATCTCGGGGTAACGTTTGATACCCAATGAACATCAGGCCATATCTAATGCGTTTGAAGGCTGGGCATGTGGGGAGTATCTTCGAAAACTGACTGGGTAATGGGGACGGTTGGATCGGACCGACGGATGGGTGCGAAACATCCATCTCTGATCTGCTACTAATAAAACTACACTGGGCACGGGGATTGGTGCCATTTGCTAAAGACCTCGGGTGTATTGTTTTGTATCCTGAGCCCACTTGCGGCGATTGCACCAAACAACAAACTCCCAATCCCACCATTCTTGGTTCTATTAATACCTTGGTCAAGGTAGCCTAAACATCACCATTTTTGCCTTGCTCAATCTCGATTGCCAGAAATTCGAGTTCGTGCTTTTTGGGGAAGGAGGCTGGTAGCAGGTTAGGTGGTTCGTCATGGTCTGGCCGAAAATGCTTTCGGTCACCACTGTTCTGTAAGTTCCACTTGCTGTTCTCCTCATACTCCTCTTATACTCCACTTTATACTCCACTTACACTCCACTTACTCGCTCTTCGTTCCATCGATTTAGCTTTTCCTTTCTCAAATGGTACTTCTTCCTGCTCTCTCTAAACTCCGAGATCAATTCCATATCGCCCAGTTCCCCGATTCTCTTTGCTATCAGTAACGATTCTGCATGGTTCATTTCCAAGAGCCCTCGGAGCTTGTTGGTAATCAAAAACTCTTGGTTGAAATTGTTCGATAATAACCGGTACTGATCGATCTCGAGGTTGGTGAACTCCTGGTACACCGTTTGAATCGTCTTGATCTGATTGACTATCTTTTCGCTCAATTGCTTGTATTCGCCAATCAAATTCTTGACTTCCACGTGCTTAACCTCAATCTGTTCTAGCGTGGCCAATATTCTGGACTTTTCTTCCTGGTACTGTGATAACGATTTGATGTACCCTCGCACCAATACGGGATCTTCAATAAATTGATCAATATTGGCTCGTGAAAGCACCTCGATGCTTTGAGGTAATGGAAATATCCAACTGGTAAGCTCCTCTTGCTTATACATCTTCAGCCTACTTGTACCACAAGATTGTCACTTTCAATGGGGTCAAAAAGTCTGGGGAGTTAAGGTGGATGTGCGAGTGTTACTGCCACGACCGTGTATATCTCTAATTTGGGGGCCCTCCCAGAAGTTGCACCATGTACCTACAGTCTTTTTTAAATTCATTCAAACCGAGGACCAGAATTGTTTTGTACCCCGAGAACAAATTAATTCATATTCGTGATAGGACGGACACATAATGGAAACCACCAGGAAAATATCACCAGAAAGCTATGAGTGGTTCTGTAGACATGCTAATGAGTATTTTTGCAAGTGTACGGAGCGGGCCCTATTTTATGCTCAAATCACCCAATTAATTTGTCTTCTATAAATATCAATTTTTTGAAGTTATTACTATGAAAATAGTGGGGGTCCTATTATAAACAATTTCGGTGCTTGGTTTAAAACAATTGGAAAAAGACTGTACTATATATTTGGTTCTACGTATACTTTTCGTCATGTTTTTTGTTTAAAATTATTTATTAACGAGAAAATTCTCTATGCAAAAATGGTCGAGACGTGTCTCTATGCTATGATATTATAGAAATATCGAATATCGGTTATGTTGAAGACAGGCTAGAATCGTATTCTTCTTTCATGTTCTTCATATTCTTTCTTTGTAATCTTTCCAAGTTACGTTGATCTCTCAATCTTTGAGACTGTTCAAATCTTTGGTCTGCCCAAGCTCTGATTTTTTCTCCATATAAGTAACATAAAATGGGGAATGGAATTCCCAAAACAATGGCAATAAATGCACACATGGTATTGGCCCAGCCATAACCTAATTTTTCAAACATTTGGTTAGCAAATAATGGGAATGAGAACCCAAACAATGCTCTGAATAATGCTGCTGCCGCAACCGAAGAAGCTGCAAATCTGGGATTCATATCAATTAAGTAACTTTGAATACATTGGAATACACATACGAATCCAAATGCAAACAACCCTGATCCAATGCCTGGCATGATCCAGTGCAACTTCTTCTCAGCTGACCATCCGAACCAAATAAGCCCAATGGGCAAAATAAGGGCAGCAGTAAATAAACATGGTAATCTGAATTCGGGTTTGGCCACTCCTCCATTATTTGCAACCTTCGAATTGTACACTTTGCCGACAACATAGGTCCAAAAGATGACACCAAGGAAAAATCCCACCCCCATTGGAATATACATCAATCCGATGATCCCCTTATCGAAACCATAGATTTTTCCAAATATGGTGGGGAAGGTAACAATCATAAGGTACATGAAACCATAAGTGAATGCCATCAATGAGCCCAAGCCCACAATCATAGGGTGAGTGAAGAGTAATTTGATTGGTCTTGCCATAGTCAACATGATTTTACTAAACATGGTTTCACCATCAGCAATTTCATAAATAGTATGCAAATTGGTATTGCCGGTTTGATTACGCAATTTCTTTGCTTTTCTTCTCAATAAAGTTGGAGTGTAAGTTTCAGTCAAGAAAATGGTACCAATGATAGCAACAACACCATTGAAAATACTCAAAACGTAAAAGACCCATCTCCATTGCAATGATTCAACTATAAAACCAGCAATAATAGGAGCAAAAATTGGCCCCAATAAAGGTGCCAACACGAAACCAGCCAAGGCGATGTTTCTAGATTTGGCTGCATACAAATCAGAAATGACCCCGGCACCGACATTCATGGGGACGCAACCAAAGAGGCCGCCAATAAATCTGAAAATCATGATTTGAGCGGTACTTTTGGAAAAAGCACATCCCAAGTTGAAGAAAAAGGACATCCAAACCGAAACATCCAAGACGATTTTTCTGCCAACATTATCGTGTTCACTTAAGGGAGCAATGGCCAAAGGGCCCAAAGCCCATGCTAGGATTTGAATGGAAACCACCATGGATGCAATAGTTGTAGATTGGATATTGAATTCTTCGGAGATTTTGGTGACCGCTGGAGAGGGCATGGATGATGACATTGGAGCCACCAAAGCGTATAAAGAGACAACCGCCAACAAATACATCTTGGTACGAGCGGGCCAATTTCTAGGCATATCTGGGTCTTCCGGGCCTTCCCAAGTGATCAATTCGGGATCGACATTATTGAATTCTTCACCGGCATTCTCGATGATGATGGCACTATCGGGGACCAAAGCTTCCTGGCCCTTTTCAAGGTCTTCGTTTTCTTGGGTTCTGATTGCAAGCTCACTAAGAATAGTATTTCTGGTGGCGGTTCTTTGCATTTCAATGTCATCCAGATCCAAGTCTCCATAGATATGATGGACCGAATACTGCTCAGAGGCATTGGAGCCTCTTCTGCCATGAGTTATGTAGGTTGTGTTTGGGTGGTTGCTTTCGGTTAACGCGACCACATTGTGACTTTCATCCGAAGAAGAAGAAGTAGAGGCTGATAAGCTCTGATGATGTGTATCTTCAAAACTGTGTTTGTTGTCTACTGATACCATATTATAAGCTAGATGTGTACTATGTATAAAATGCGTCTGGACCAAGACATATCAACGTCTATATATATATTAATGTACCTGAGAGTACAAGGAAGTACCGATTTCCGAACATAATTTTTTTTGCAGCAATGGCACCAGGTGTAACGGGTTCTCGGTTAATGGCGGTGGGGAACGAAGACGGGTGAAAAAAAAAAAAAATTGCGTCAACAATAACCCCGACAATAACCGAGTTTGGCTCATCTTAGTCCCTACACTGACTGCGGTGGTACCGACCCGGGTGGTAGTACCAGTCGGTAACGGTTCACAATAGGCCAACTGGTGCCGACTGGTGCCAGCCAGAGCCAGTGGAACTTGTGGATGTGTGGCACCAAGTGCCAAGTGCAAGTGACACCGATCAGTGAGGGGGCCAGTGGTGGTGATGATTACGCCTGGCCTAGACCTATTGGATCCAATGCTTTATCGTTCGATATGAGACAGTCACTAGCCAACTCTAAATCTGAAGTCTTGCTCTCGTGTTCTCTTTTCTTTGTCTTCTCTTCATCCGCTTCTTCTTCTTCTTCTTCTTATTCTTATTCTTCTTCTTCTTCTTGCTCTTCTCGATACTTCCATACCTTCAGGGTCAAAACCATTCAAATTGACTCTTGTTTCTACATCACCAGCCGACTCGTTTTATCCCCCCCCCTGGCTTCTCCACAATGGCAATGGTGATCACTTTTACTATCAGCTACTCTATCTTATGTGGGCTTCCCCTCGAGTCTGCTCCTTTTTCGCAGCAATAGTTAAAAGGTAAAGATCTCGGGTATACGCGCACTCCGAACTAGTAGCCGAGGATATCCAAGGTTCCAAACTATCGGATCAGTAAAACACGCCTGCCCAGATTGCACGTTACCACAATAGGAAGTGGTGGGTTTTAATGATATTGTTCTATTTAGCATTTGAAGTTAGGTTCGCGCAAGATTTGGTTACCTACAAAGGGTGGCATTATTCTCTATGTTCGATTGGTCGCTTTTTTAGTTGTAGTTACATTTTCTGCTTCTTTCTGATATTATTACATTATCACTATGGATTACAAATACATCATTATACATGTCACTCTGTGACATTACGCCAATTCATTTCAACCGGCCTAAAATACAGCGTCCACTACGATTGCTCGAAAAGTCACCCCTCTCACGCTTTCGTGCATTCATTGCTTGTGAGACTTCAACAATGATTGTTCTATCAAATCAATTGAACTTTCCACGTCTCCCACATTCATTCCACAACTCAACGATATTAATTTCGAGTATTTGTGCAATTTGTCATCTTGTGGATACCTCGATACTATGGGTGATTTTCCTGACCCGTTTTCTTCTTGGTTCTCTTTTTCTGCCATCACCGGTCCAAGCTCCAATTGCTTATTATATATCTCTTGTACAAGTGTTCTTCTTTTGATGATCTGCTCCGTCAATTCTGCAGCAAGCTCTATTTGGTTTCCCGAATTGTCTTTACTCGTATCTTGTTCAATTAGCAGGTTGATCTCTTGCAATTGTATACTTTCTTTCAATTCTTGGTGCTTTCGACTCTGCTCTTCCAATTCGTTTCTCTTACTCAAATACAGATAACTTAAGTCATTAACCAATCTCGAAATTTCCTCTTGAATAACTCGGTCTTTGTTGGAATCGATTACCAAATCGTGCGGATTGCTATTTCTCAACGCCTTCTCTAAATCTTCAATAAGATGGTCTAATTTAAAATATTCCAAGACCTTCTTCTGTGACTCTAGCTTGTCTTGGTTAATAGCTTTCACTACCTTGAATAACGACAAGATCATTTCATCTTTTTCACTCAATTCCTTATCAATGGTATATGCTAGCTCGGTCAATTTTTCGGTGATTAAATTCGACGTGGTATTTTGTAGGTTGACTGCCATCTTGGAGTTGTATAATTCGCTTTCAAAACTATGGGTGGCGTTATTGGTAACTTGATTGATTAATCGTTCATCAAGTTCTTCTTGTCCCTCGGATTCTTCATGCCCAAGTCGTAACACATAATTATGAGATGCCAAGTAATCTTCAACAGTGTACGACACTAAATTCCTCAAGCTGAATTCAATATATTTATGATAGCTGATGAAGACTTTAATACAGTTTTTATTAAGATTGTAAGCAGCAATATGGAAAGCTGTGTTACCGTCGGAATCCTGGTGATTCGTAAATTTTGTGATTAGTTCCTTCTTATTAGGAATGACCTCTTTTTTGATTCCATCCGAATCATCTCCTGCTTCAATTATTTGTTCATCATCGTCCAGCGTCTCCACCAATTTATCAAAAATCGTCTCCATATAGTATCGAGAGAACTTCTCTTTGTTTTTCTTGTCATTATCTATAGCAGCAATATGATGCAATACTGTTTTACCCGAATTATCTACTGATAAAAGCGATTCAAGTAATAATTGGAGGATTGTTGGAAAATTCTTAAGTTGATAAGAATTGTTAAATTTGATTAAAAACATTAATGGAGTCTCTCCATTATTGTTACGGACCTCGGGGCTGATTTCAAATGTGGTCATTAAAAATTCAATCATTGGTATATTGGCCATCGAACATGCCCAGTGAAATAATGTGTTACCATCATTATCAATGGCTTGATTGATATTTATTTTGGTAATTGGTTGTGGTGGCATGGCTATCCGATTGGGTATGGTTTCTGATCGTACTTTTGTATCATCGAGAAAATAGGTTAACAAATTTGAAAAATAGTCTGAATATAAAGTATCGCTGACTTTGGATATACTTGGTTGATGATACTGCAGAAGGCTATAAGGGTCGTGAGGGGTTTGAGATACATGACCATTGTGATTGTTGTTATATCTTGAAGTTATTATTTTTTCAAACGAATCCCGAGGTGTTCCAAACAATTCATTACTATTCATTAAATCATCACCACCGTGAGAGTCCATTCGAATGGAAAGATGATTAGGTATACCATTATTTTTATGATTGTCGATGCGATCTTCATCTTCTTCGTCATCATCACTTTGAACTAATTCCAAGTCCTCATTCTTTAAATTCATATTACTGGTCATCACTTGTAAAGCATCTTGTTCGGTATCTTGTCTCATCAATGATACTGGATGGGTGGGGGGAGGCGAATTTGACGAAAACGACCCTCGGTTGTTAAATGTACCTATACTTGGGCCCGAATCTATTGGGGTTGTGTCTGAATGTTTCAATTTGGGTTCTGCCGAATTTAAGGTGACTCTCTTGGGCCTTCCTCTCTTTTTGGGAGGCTCACCCGCCAATGAATTCATGCTTTTGGTCTTTCTGGCCGGAGCAGCGGAAATGGAACTATTACTGGCTTGCCTTTTTGCTATGTTCAAAGCAGATGCGTGATTATGTTTTGGGGCTGGAGGTGGTGTTTCTGATTTACCTTCAACGTACCGAAATTCAAAGATGGGTCTCAATACTTCAAATACCCCGAAATTACGGGCTAGGTCGGCCCCCAACTCTAATGGGATATAAGTACCTTGATATTTACCATAACCACCTTGGACTTTTTCATGAATCCCGGTTTGGACATCCTTTTCCAATATCCTAGTTCTTTTGGCCTTGGGAAACTTGGCGATTTTCAAGATATGCGTGGCATTGATCCAGGAGTCCAGTTTCCTTCTCATTATAGGTCCCTCCGAAGTAACAAATTCAAATACCGGCACATTGGAGTATGTGGCAGAATATATCTGAGTATTACTCATTTTTGGGCGAAATAACGAATGACAAAGGAACGGCGGGCTTCAATATGATTGGTTGGCGGTGGAAACTTACAAATAAACCCGGTTCTTGAGAGTTTGGGTGTTTGTTTCAGTCACGGTCCGCTTGTTGGTCCAGCGTCTTATGAAGAGAATGGAAGACGGGGTCACGTGGGCACTGTCGTTGATGGTTCAATAATATGTATCCCAGAATGGTAATGAGCAGGTACTGTTGGATGGCACAGACTGTAGTGCCTTTGACGGTATCAATTGAGTTTAAGATGGGACTTCCTTGTTTAATATTGTTGCGTATGAATTCCCCCACTGTGTGCAGGACATAGTCAGGTACCAATCAACACCTCTTGGACCATTACGACCCTACAAATGAGAGGAGTGTCGGTACCAAGAAACGAGTGGTCACAGAGGTGAGAGGATTTTGGTACTTTTAGGCGTTCAATTGTCGTTTTCGGCAGCTTTTCATGTCAGGTATTGATTACACGGTGGAAATTATACCAAATGGGGTATGTGCAGGAGACAGAGGGGATACTAAAGTAAGGGTTATAAAAGACAATCGGTTGGTTTCAAGAGTAGTGGATGACAATTTGTAGTTGATTAGTTTTTTTTTTTTTTTTAAAGACAATTGTGGTATTTACTAGTAGATTAATAATTAATTTTATTTCTTCGAGTGGTATATGCTAAAAAGGTACTATAACACTGGTAGTGTCATATAATGCGAGGTATTGGATAAGGAAAGTGGTTAAATTTCAATGTTTTTTGTTGGCTTTGGAGACGGATGAATGGGTATTCGTAGTTGACATTGAATGGACATTTTTAATTTTAATTTTAATTTTAATTTTTAATAATTCTGTGACAGTTTATGATAAAGGTTAACCCATGACGGCATGGGCTAATCTGTATATAACTACACTCAACATGGCAACAAAAACCAACATGCCGTAATAAATAAACGAAATGTGTTTCTTATAAGACTGTTCTTCGGTTAAGGGAATGCTGCCGACATTTTCTGCAGCCTGGAAGCATACTTCTCTTCTGTTAATAATTTGACAATCGGAATCACTAATATTTCTCTTTAAGATGGCCTTCCCTAAAAGAATACGGGTATATTGTTGCAAAGAAGGATCAAATGTCAGGTATGCGGTGTCCAAAATCAAGCCCTCTCTTTCTATACCACTGGTGATCTTTTCTACTTTTTTGAGTTGTTTAATGATGGTGGGAGACAAATCAGGAATGTCATCGACAATGGTGGTTATGGTCAAGAGATAATGGATTTTAGTTAGGGATCTAGCCACTGCTTTTGTTTGTGTGGTTAGAAATGGAACTAGGAGCTTCTTCAAGTTGTTGAAGTTATTGAAAAAGATTTCAATACAATTTAGGGCCTTGGAAATGTCTTCAAAGGATTCGATGGACGATTTGATGATTAAAAGAGACAATTTCTTGGTGGAATTCTCGTAGGAAAGATCCTCCCAGTGACGGTGAGGAACAGATCTGGTACCAGTGATCAAGCTCTCGCCTCTTCGGCGGCCACTGGTCGAGGCATTATGGTTTCCAAAGAGTCGGTTAAGGTCATCTTCAAGTTTAATCAAATTCAATTTGACACGGTTGGTCATCAAAGTGATATCGTCATAGTCGGGGATTTTGCGGAGAAGTGTGGAATAGATCGTCATAACGTCGCTATACAAATGTATCACCTTCTTGACTTTAAGTAGCATGGTATAAACTGCATTATTCAAGCAATACTTGAAAAGTTTGGAATGTGCAAGAATCAACTGCTGGTCACTTTCACTGAGGTCGTCGAGCGAAATCCGACGGTCCCCCACAGTATACGTCATGGTCCTGTCGTTGAAGTTGAAGTTGAAGTTGAAGTTCAAGTTGAAGTTGAAGTCGAAGGTCGTTGGCACAAACAAAAAGCCGGGCTATCAAAACAAAACTTTAGTCTAGTTAATTATGTGAAATCGATTAGTGACACAGTTCAAAGTGCGACCTCATCGATTAAGTCACGACGACGAGGGCTCGAGAGTGTAAGATAGCTGAAGAAAAGAAGAAAAGTAGAAAAGAAGAAAAGACGAAAAGACGAAACAAAGAAAAAAAAAAAAGAAAAAAGCTGATAGGTAAACCAAGACCAGTTAGTGATAGTGTCTAGAGGCGAAGATATCGGTATTGGATGGGAGATTTCAGAACGTAAAGGTACCAGGCTTTGGATTTATAGTGAAAGTGAGTATTTCCTGATTTAGCAAGCGGTTACGTAAGCAACGGCTATCGCGAACTTTTGGGCATGAGCAAAAGATAGTGGCAATAATACCAACACCATACCAAGCCAATTTGTTCAAGCAATTGATATCAAGCAACTAGGCGTTAACCGAACACCTCAGTCGCCCAACCAAACTCATCCCGAGATCACGTTACCGGCACCACACCACGCGACAGCTCGTTTCTTCAATGGTGTTTGGAATCTTCAACAAAGGCTTCAATGCAGATGCGTTCGAACGAGATTTGACTGGTCTCACTGATAGCATATCCAACACGCAGCAGCAGATTGCGGGGCTCCAGAGTCGGGCGAAGCGGCTTCGCCGTTCTTTGATCCGGTACTTATCCATGATCTATGTGTTGATCCATATCTACAACTACAGTCAGGTTCCACTGGAAGTGGTGGGGCGAAATCGGATCCAAAAATACTTGAGGGGCCAAACAGTAAGGCAATTGCTGGTGTTGGGGCTCTATCCGTTTGTGTGTTACGGATTGGTGCGGTTGGTTGGCTTGATCTTTGCTGTTTTGGTCAATAACCGGACCTCCAAGTTGAGGCTGTTGCGTAAAAAGCACACTGCCAAAATAGATGAATTGAAGAAAATCACCAATTTCAATACCACCAATCGTCTTTTGAACAAATATGCCAACGACGAAAAGAAGCAAACGTCACTGCAACCGCAGCAACCAAATCCCAAATCGCAACCCCAAAAATCGGGTCAACCATCAGCAAAACCACCTCCTCCCACCGCCAATATCAGTAAATTGAGTGAAAAACAGCAAAAGGAGGTTGCTCAGTTGAACTTAAGTAAACCCAAACCCAAACATAAGGATCAACCAGTGGGCCAGCAATTGGCCAAAAGAAATGGCGTGAATGGGGCGAATGGCGTGGCTATGGTGAATAAACCCGGCAATCGTACCATTCAAGATAGGTTACTTGATATTCTCATTGGTTCCGACAATAGTGAAGCGGTGGAGAACAGGTATGCCTTGATTTGTATGAACTGTTTCACCCACAATGGATTGGCCCCTCCTAATTGTGCAGATCCGTCACGAGTAAGATATGTGTGCTGGAAATGTGGAACTATGAATGGACGTGATATATGGGAGGATCTAGCCAAAGAGGCCCCTAAGCTGACGCTGTCGCCAATTGCAAAGTCACCGCTGCCGTCACCAGAAGATAGTACAGAAACTAATAAGAAGGAAACCGAACCAGAACCTGAAAAATCGTCCCCCCCTAAGGGGACTGTTCCAGTGGTGGAAGATTCCACCGAAGAGGTAAAGCCAGCCGAAATTCCCCAAGCCACTGAAGATGTCGACTCCAGCAATCACAAACAGGATCACGATCACGAGGTTAAACAGGTACAGCAGGACCAAAGTTGATAAGAAGCTACTGAATTAAAAACTTATATAATGCATGTATATTAAAGTATAACTACACCGTTTAAGACAAGTCCATGATAGCGTTGACCATGTCACCCTTGTGAGCCTTCAAAGCCTTGACAGCCTTAGCTCTGGAAACTTGGGTTTGTTCAACAATAATGTCAATGTCCTTTGGATCCAAACCAGTTTCATCAACGTCGCCTTCGTCTTCTTCAGGAGCAGCGGAAGCATCTTGCAAAGAGGCCTTTTGCAAGTCAGCAGTGATGGATTCTGGAGACTTGTCTTCTTCCTTAGCAGCATTAGCAGCAGACTTGGTAAGAGCTTCTTGTTGAGCTTGTTGGGCTTGGGCTTCAGCAATTCTCTTGTTCATGTCATCGACCTTGGCTTCACCGAAAACAACGTAAGTACCGGCGTTGGATCTGTACACATCTGGAGCATCAATGGCGTAGATCAAGTTACCTCTTTGCTTGAAGGTGACTCTGGTGATTCCCTTGATGGGCTTCAAGCCGAGCTTCTTGATCAATTCTCTGGCCTTCTTTTCGTTCTTGGAGATGATGGTAACATCAGCACCTTGAGGGATGGCGGTTTCTTGTGGGAGTTCTTCGATAGACATATTTGGTAGTTCTGGTAAAGTAAAGTAATGGGGGAAAAGGTGGACAAAGTGAAAAATGGAAAAAAAGACGTCGACAACGCGTGCACGTGACTGCGGTCGTGTGGGTCCTGTATATTAGACTGGTCCTAGTAGGTGAGAGTGTCAGACGGGGAGTTGTTTGTAATTGAAAACGAGGGCATTTCTATCTCAGAGAATTTTTGGTAGATTAATTATGGTAGAATAATTCAGAACATTAAAACCATTATTGGTGGGGCAGTGCCAACAATTAATCTTTCATAGCTATTAACTGGTCTAATAAATATTAGAGAAGACACCAACAGAATGGCTTACGTGCGTGGGCTTATGCATTCAATTTATTTATTACTTATAGCAAGACTAGTGTCTACAGGGGTCCATAAACTGGAGTTAATTGAAAACAATACAAAGTTTAATTTGGTGAATTTTTAAGAAAAAACTACAATTTTGCGAAAAAAAAAAAAAAAAACGATCGCCCCCATTGAGTCATATGGCCACTCTCCCCCTCCAGCTAGGTCTATAACTGGAATGCTCAGAAAAGCCAATATTGGCAATTTAGTGTAGGTCCCCCCCCCACCGTTGCCTCTTCTCCTATATTATTAGAATTTGAATTATTGATTATAGATTGCCCCAGCACAGTTCCCCTGGCAGGTGGTTCTATTGACAGGTTGCACCCCCGCCATATCTGCGGTTACGGAACGGTGTGAAAGCCGAGCATCGTTCTAGTAAAGACAGTAAAAGCAATCTATAATTACAAATAGTTCCACCCACCAATACTAGCATTAATAGCTCGGTAACCCCTGAGAGTGGTCCCTTGGTTACCCGGGCCCCATAGACGTAGCCCCCCCCCCCCCCCCCCCCCCCCCCC
>JAKTXG010000014.1:0-62112 GCA_030561385.1 Suhomyces bribrorum | reverse complement strand
ACGTGGATTACAAATGTGAGGGACTCGATGAGGCCAAAAAGGAACAATCAATACGCGTTTACTTAGAAACAATTGTTTCGTAGTGTGTCTCGCTCCCTAACAGTTACGCACTAACACAGTCACATTCCGGGTATCACGGAAACCAGCAACACCGAGCCGTCGCCAGCCCGAATAATATCAGTCCTGTTCGGTATGGCTTACAAGCTCACGAAAACTAGCACCACCAGCTTCAACGCCCAGGGCCCAGGAAGCCACGGGACTGGCTGTTGGAGCTTTCGAACCACCACCCCCCCCCACCAATATTTTTCATGACCGTAGCCGTTTAAAATCCTTGTAATTCGTCTTTGTTTCCTCTCTTTAACTGCGCACTAATTATACTTCGGTTCCACTGTATCCGTCCCAGCCTTCCTAATCCATGCGCAGAACAATTGCGACCTAGTGAATATTGTCTCCTTCAATATTATTAATCACTCATCACTAGAACCAACCACCCTACTTTTTCCCCCCCCCCAGAACACCCAAAGGTTGTTGTATTGGTAAACGTGCTATCATATCCCCTTAAGCTAGTGCTACAGTCCCCCCTTGTCGGTGTGTATTGGTATTGGTATTGCTTAGTGCCGTGATGTCCGATCTACCTCAGTCATCATTGACATCAAAAGAAGATGGCCCCGTAATCAATGAACATGACCAACATTCCAACCAGAAGTTCACCTTCAAGTCCAACTCCAACTCCAACTCGTCGGCCTCCAGAAGCGACACCAACGAGTTGGGCCGTGCTTATACCGTTCAGGACATCGTGAATGCTAAACCTCCTACTTTTAAGGATAGTGTCAAAGCATTTTTCTTTCATAAGGGTTTGGGTGATCGTCCTGAATATTTAGCCAGAATATATTCCAATGTTCCTCGTTATATCTATGTTAACCAGCCATTACCCCCCGTCTTGACCGTGGGTGGGAATGGATCCACTCAACAGCCTGCATTGACTTACCCAAGAAACAAAATCAGAACAACAAAGTATACTCCCATTTCGTTTCTTCCCAAAAATGTGACCAACCAGTTCAGGAACGTGGCCAACATGTATTTCCTTATGTTGATTATCTTGGGTGCCTTCCAGATTTTTGGTGTCGATTCTCCGGGATTGGCTGCTGTTCCTTTGATTGTTATTGTATCTATCACCGCCATAAAAGATGCCTTTGAAGATTATAGAAGAGCAGTCAGTGACTCCCAATTGAACAACTCCCCCATCCACTTGCTCGAAGGTATAGAGAACCCTAATGTCCTTGTCAATGAAGTGTCTTCTTGGAGAAGATTCAAGAAACGTTGTTCTAAAATTACTGGTAAAGTTCTCCATGGAATTGCAAAAGGTTGTGTTATGGTGTTTGCTGGCAAAAAGAAAAAGGCTGAATATGTCAGGAAAGAAGCCCATGAAAATGAAAATGTTCTCCATAGAGTTAGTACTGTTGTTTCCGATTATTCTTATCATGCAGAAGATTATGGTCATAGAACAAGTATGGCCTCTCCTAGAAAATCAACTCAATCCAAAAGAAAACTGGGGCTTCCTCCTCCTCCTCCTACAAAACCCGTTGAAAATACCCTTCTTAACCCCGCTCTTCAAAAAGAAAATTTGGCCCATGATAATTTGAGGGCTTCCTTCAAGAATAGGCGTTGGAAAGATGTTGCCATTGGTGATATCATTAGAGTTAGAGCAAATGAAGAAGTCCCTGCTGATGTCATTATTCTTTCTACTTCTGATCCCGATGGTAATGCCTTTGTCGAAACCAAGAACTTGGATGGTGAAACTAACTTGAAAACTAAAAGTTGTCTTCACGCCGGTGGTTCCGATCATTTGAAACATTCCAATGATTTCTTAAATGCTAAATTCTGGATTGAATGTGACTCTCCAAATCCTGATTTATATGCGTTTAGAGGTACCATCCATTACGAAAATTACGATGATCGTGGAAACTTGGTTAACCCTGATGAAAAAGAACCTGTCACCAATGATAATGTTCTTCTCAGAGGTAGTATGATCAGAAATACCAAATGGATTATTGGGGTGGTGGTCTATACTGGTTCCGAAACCAAGATTATGTTGAATTCGGGAATCACCCCCACCAAGTATTCTCTTATTTCTCGTGAATTGAACTTGTCGGTCGTTATTAATTTCGCCCTTTTGTTCGTTCTTTGTCTTATTTCAGGTATCGTCAATGGTATTTTTTATAACAAGCACCATAATTCCAGACGCTATTTTGAATTTGCTCCTTATTCCCCAACTGCCGCTGGTAATGGTGTTTTGGCTTTCTTTGTTGCCCTCATTATTTATCAATCACTTGTCCCAATTTCATTGTATATTTCAGTGGAAATTATCAAGACCCTTCAAGCATTTTTCATCTATTCAGATATTAAGATGTACTATGAAAAGTTGGACTTTCCCTGTATTCCAAAAGCTTGGAATATTAGTGATGATCTTGGTCAAATTGAATATGTCTTTAGTGACAAAACTGGTACTCTTACTCAAAATATTATGGAATTTAAAAAATGTACCATTAATGGTAAATCTTATGGTTTAGCATATACTGAAGCTAAACAAGGATTGGATAAGAGATCCGGGTTGGATACTGTTATTGAAGCTGAAAAATGGAAACGTATTATCAAACATGACAAGGATTCTATGATGGAAAATCTTTTCAAACATGATTCTTCAAATGATCAATTGCGGGAAGATAAAGTTACATTTGTGTCTAACGAGTACGTCAAAGATACCTTTTTGTCTGGTAATACTGAACAAAAGCATGCCAATGATGATTTCATGCTTGCTCTTGCAGTATGCCACACTGTCGTTACTGAAGAAAGTGCAACTGATCCACTGTTAAGAGAATTCAAGGCTGAATCTCCTGATGAAGCTGCTTTGGTTTCGGTTGCTCGTGATGTTGGTGTTGTGTTTAAAGATCGTTCAAGAAAAGTGTTGCGAGTATCAAAATATGGTGAGCAATTGGAATATGAATTGATGGATACTATTGCTTTCACTTCGGCTAGAAAAAGAATGTCGTGTATTCTTCGTACTCCTGATAACAGATATATGCTTTACACTAAGGGTGCTGATAATATTATTTTCCTGAGATTGGCTAATGATGTGAACTCCAATGAACTCATTTCCAAGACCGCTTTACATCTTGAAGATTATGCCAAAGAAGGATTGAGAACCTTGTGTATTGCTCAACGTGAACTCGATCCCAAATACTATGAGGATTGGTCGAGACGTTATAAAGATGCCCATGCATCGATTGATGACTCAAGAGTTGAGATCATTGAAAGTTTGGCTGATGAAATTGAAGTAAAATTGACCTTGCTTGGTGGTACTGCTATTGAAGACAGACTTCAAGCAGGTGTACCTGATTCTATTTCTATTTTGGGGCAAGCTGGTATCAAATTATGGGTTTTGACTGGTGATAGGATCGAAACCGCAATTAATATTGGGTTTTCCGCCAATTTATTGGAAAGTAATATGCAATTACTTGTGGTAAGACCTCATGAAAATGATCCCGATAATGCGGCTTACATTGACGATTTAATTACTCAATATTTGCAAAAGAATTTTGGTTTACTCGAACAAAATACTGAAGCTGAAGTTGATAGGCTTATTGCTTTGGCTAAAAAAGATCATTCCTCACCTTCTTCAAGACATGCGCTTATTATTGATGGTGCTGCATTATCGCTTATCTTCAGAACATTTGCAGTTGGTGACCCCGACGTTGTTTCGAAATTACAACAAAAATTCTTGTTACTTGGGAAACAATGTAAATCGGTTATTTGTTGTCGTGTTTCTCCTTCTCAAAAGGCGGAAGTTGTTAAAATGGTCAAGAACAATCTTGATGTTATGACTTTAGCTATTGGTGATGGAGCCAATGATGTTGCCATGATCCAATCTGCCAATGTGGGTGTTGGTATTGCTGGTGAAGAAGGTAGGCAAGCGGTCATGTCATCTGATTATGCTATTGGTCAATTTAGATTCTTAACCAGATTACTTTTAGTCCATGGTAGATGGTCGTATAAAAGATTGGCTGAAATGGTTCCTTGTTTCTTTTATAAAAACGTCACCTTTACTTTTACTTGTTTCTGGTTTGGTATCTACAATAACTTTGATGGTTCCTATCTTTTTGAATATACCTTTTTGATGTTTTTCAATTTGGCATTCACTTCATTACCAGTGATTGTTTTGGCTGTTTTGGATCAAGACGTTTCCGATACTGTTTCTTTATTGGTTCCTCAGCTTTACAGAACTGGTATTCTTGGATTGGAATGGACTCAATTTAAATTCGTTTGGTACATGTTTGATGGATTCTATCAATCGGTGGTTGCCTTTTTCTTTCCTTACTTGATTTACTACAAAGGTTTCCAAAACCCTCAAGGTATGACAGTTGATCATAGATTCTGGATCGGAACCACTGTTTGTATGGTTACAGTTGCAGCGTGTGACATCTACGTGCTTCTTCACCAATATAGATGGGATTGGTTATCGCTTCTTATTGATGCTATTTCTGTTTTACTTGTTTTCTTCTGGGCTGGTGTTTGGAGTGCAAGATGGCAAATGGCTGGTGAATTTTATAAAGCTGGTGCACAAACATTGGGAACTTTGGCAGTGTGGTGTGTTTTCTTCATTTCGGTCATTATTTGTTTGATACCCAGATTTACCTATGATTTCTTGAAGTCTAATTTCAATCCTAAAGATATTGAGATCGTTAGAGAAATGGTGCGTAATGGGAAATTCGATGATTACCCTGTTGGATATGATCCAACCGATGCTGAAGATGTGGAGAGACACAGAATTGTTAATAAGATGATTGATTTTGATCCCGAAGTATTGGAGAAATTGAAGAATGAACAATACCCTGATGAAGTTCAAAAACAACAACATAAAGATCATAACCCACTCAGGAAGACTTTAGTTAGTATCAAGAGAAAGGCCACCATTAACAGATCGCAAAGAGCAAGTAGTGGATCCAGATCAAGAAGAGATACTCTTAACGATAGTTTCAAGTATCCAATTGATATTGACGATTTAAGAAAACAAATGATTAGACTGGGTGAATACCAGTCCAGCACCAATGACTTGGAAAGAATTAATACCACTCATGAATTACCAGGATTGACCCAAGCTGAGACCTTAATATCGTACCATACCAGAAACAGTATAAACCTCCGTTGATTATCTTTTCTTTACGTTTTATTTAAAGGTTTTTATGCCTCCGTTCGCATTGTATTTAATTATTATAAATGTTTATGTTATTTTCTGATTGGTGAATGTAGACGTATATATTGATAGTATCAAAATTTCAGTTGGCTCCTACAAAGTGTTATGACAAGTTGCAAATTCACCAGTGGTGCTTTGTATACTGGTGTGTGTCGTGCGAAAGATACAATAACGACCTGTTGAGAGATTCCTGCAATTTTCTTGAGGTTAGGATACTCATGATGAACTTGAACTTGAACTTGTGCAGTGACTTCATCCATATAATTAACTAGGTAATACTCCTCTACTTATACTACTTCTTCTTCTTCTTCTTCTTCTTCTTCGGTGATTGTTCCTGAAAAGTCACCTCGGATAAAAGGAATTAAATTCCCTTGGATAATGAAATTAGCACCTTCTCAAATTGGAGATTCGTTTCTCCAACTGCACGAATTTGTGAACCCTACAGGCACCGACTAAAGAGGCTGCAAATGCGGAAACCGCCATCATCAAATTGGTGACCTGCATACAGGCCCGGCGATTTTCCAATATGGTGATATTGATGGAAACAACTGTTTTACTTCGTTTGCTTGTTTGTGGCTGTCATGTTCACGTTCACCCTTATCAGTCCTTCTGAACATGACTACTCCTTCAAAGCGTCGTATATGACCTTTGATGGTGAGTTCAAGGTTCTTGCAGACCCATCATGGAACGGTAAAGACCCCAATTCGGTGTTATTCATAGAGAAATATCTTCGAGAAGTTCAAGTCATTTTACTATCACATTCCACACCCGAATTCATAAGTGGATTTGTGTTACTATGTGTGAAGTTCCCACACTTGATGTCATCCATTGCAGTATACTCCACTTTACCAGTTAACCAATTGGGAAGAATATCCACTGTGGAATATTATAGAACCAATGGTATAATTGGGCCGCTTGAATCTTCTATCCTCGAGTTGGACGATATTGACGAATGGTTTGATAAAATAAACGTGGTCAAGTATCTTCAAACAACCACTTTGCATGATAGTAAGGCGGTGATTACCCCATACAATTCTGGTCATACCTTGGGAGGTACTTTTTGGTTGATTACAAGAAGATTAGATAAAGTCATTTATGCTCCAGCTTGGAACCATTCCAAAGATCTGTTCTTGAATAGTGCTTCTTTCTTGTCCACCGTTAATGGTGCACCATTATCTTCATTAGTAAGACCGACTGCATTTATTACTAGCTCTGATGTGGGATCTTCTATGCCTCATAAAAAGAGAATTGAAAAATTTTTGCAACTAGTTGATGCTACTTTAGCCAATGGTGGTCCTGTAATTCTCCCAACAACTCTCTCAGGAAGATTTTTTGAATTATTTCGACTTGTTGATGAACATTTACAAGGAGCTCCAATTCCTATCTATTTTCTATCATATTCTGGTACCAAGATTTTGAGTTATGCTTCTAATCTTATCGATTGGATGTCCTCCAATTTAAGAGAGTGGAGTGGTGGAGGTGGTGATGAGACCAATTTACCATTTGATCCTTCAAAAGTTGATTTGATAGGTGAACCTAATGAATTATTGAAGTTGCCGGGCCCAAAAATCATTTTCTGTTCCGGTAATGATTTAAGAAATGGTGAATTATCATCGCAAGTATTCCAAAACTTTTGCCAAGACGAAAAAACCACTATATTATTAACTGAAAGATCTCAATTTGCTACGGATAACACCATAAGTGCAATTTTGTATAAAGAGTGGTTTAATTTGACGAAACAGAAAAATAATGGCAAGGTTGAGGACGGTATTGCTGTTCCATTGGAAAGACAAGTGTCAGTAAGTGAATGGACCAAGGAAGAACCAATGAATGGGTCTGAACTTCAAGCTTTTCAAAAAAGAATTCAAACTGAAAGAAAAGAAAAATTGGCTGTAAAAGTCAGAGATAGAAAAAATAAAAACTTATTGAATACTGATGGAATAGACGATGATTCAAGTGATGATGGAATATCAAGTGAAGAAGAAGAAGAAGTAGAACAAGATGACGATGACGCCGTTAATAATGAGGCAAAGAAAGCCAATAAACCATCAAATTTACCTACAAATCCAATACTTGATGTAACATCTCATGAGGCATTTTTAACTGATCACATCAAAACTTCGCTAGAACAAAACAAGCCTCTAGATATTAAAATCACCCATAAAATGAAACCAAGACAAGCGATGTTCCCATATTTTGTGAATTCACACAAACAAAAATTCGATGATTACGGTGAAGTAATTGATTTAAAGGATTTTGAAAAGACCGATGAAATCTCCAACAGTAAAATTATTCTTGAAGGTAAAAAGAAGTTCGAGCAAAATGAAAAGAAGAGGTGGGGAGATGAAAAAGGTGGTAGGGATCGTAAAGGACAGGGTAAAAATCAAAATAAATTGACCCCTCAAGAAATATTAAATAATCAATTATTAGAAAGAAATTTGGATACTTTACTCAATCCTAAAAAGAGAGTGCCACTTCAGTTAGGATCTTCATATTCCAAGAATACCCAATTAAGTATAAGATGTGGGTTGTCGTTTGTTGATTTATCTGGTTTGGTGGACATGAGATCATTAAGTATTATTGTATCGTCGTTGAAACCCTATAATGTTCTTTTAATGCCTGATTTCACTGTCTATGACCAATCAGATAAAGAAATGAATGGACTCATTAATGTTCAAACCATGTTCAACCAACAATTGGACGACAAGAAAACAGATCAAACAAAGAAAGATTTATACACATCTTCAAGGTATCTATCATTATCTAATATCCGAGGTGGGTTATCAGGAACGGCAGGAAGAGCTTCTTTGGGATCGACTAAAATGAATATTGTTCCACTTGTTAGCAACCATGCTATTAAAATTGGTGGTGACGCTGGCGATGATGATGAAGAAAGAGAAGACGGTATAGGACTTAGTAATTTTGAAGTTCAACTTGATGAGGAACTCGTCAAAGATCTTAATTGGCAAAACATCGATGGAAGCTATCGTGTTGTTCAAGTTTTCGGAGAATTGGAATTGAAGAATCAAGATTTCGAAAACAAGAGGAAAAGAGATATCAACGATTATTTAAGCTCCTCCACACTTTTTACATTAAAGAAGCTTAAGAAAACCGATTACCTCCAAAAAATACGAGAAAACTCTCCTGAAGAAGCGGATCCAGTTGTAGGACAATCCAAAACCGGTCCTAAATTAGCTATTGGAAATATCAGATTACCCGAATTAAAGAAGAAACTTTTAAGTAGAAACTTAAATGCTGAATTCAAGGGTGAGGGTACTTTGGTTGTTAATGATAAGTTAGCCATCAGAAAAATCGCATATTCCTCAATTGAAGGAGATGACACCGGTGATATTGTCATAGATGGAGCGATGGGTCCTCTCTACTACATTGTGAAAGATTGTATTAGAGAAATGCTTGCTTATGTATACTAAATTTAATAAAAATAGTCCAACAACAGTTGGCTCAAACTAATAAACAATTACTGCTAATTGCAAAGACTTGTGCGTAAATTAGATATACTTCACTTCTGGTATCTATTTTATAATAGGTATTTGTGTCGTGCGCGCACCGCACACTTGTCCAATAATCGCTCTTAAAATGGATGCTGACTTTCACATCACCATTGAACCAGTACCTACACAATGCAACCATACTCAAGAAACGGAGGCACCAGAAAGTGCTTCTACGAATTCCAGACCTTGGTGGCGTGCTACACATCCGAAGACACTGCCTCTAAAAAACAATGTACTCCAGTGTTTGATGATTACTTTGAGTGCTTACACGGTTACAAGGAAAGAGAAAGAACCAGACTTGTTTTGCAACAGTTAAAAGACAACGAGAAAACTAAAGAAGGTGTGACTGCCTCCGACTTATACAAGGCATCTGGATCTGTTTATGAAAACTTGGATTTAGTTAAGAAGTGATCTTTGTCATTATATATCCATGCATCGCGGGTTCGAAGATATCTGCCAATTCCCATTTCCTGTAAAATACATATTCAATATAAAATATTGTCATTGAACCTTGTAGCCAACCAAAGATGAGCCCTTGTTTTTGATCTTTTAGTTCTTTTAAAATAACGACACCTTCATATGGTTACATGCCCATACTATATTGAGAAAAAAATATATGAGTCTCAACTGTTTGCATCCGACAATATAGAAATTGTTCTTTTTTTTTTTACAGTAGATGTCAACGGTTTCACTAATTTTCATTTTTTTCAATTTAACAAAAAAAATTTAAATTATGTGCAAAAACTGACTGAGACAAGGTACAACACTAGAATTAGTTGTTTATGCATTGATTTGATTTGAATTTGGCATATACAAATTCGATAATGAATTGAGTTTTTCTCTTGATAACTTTGGTGTAAATTCACATGAAGAAGTTCTTAAAAAAAGTGCCTGGTTAGCTCAATCGGTAGAGCGTTTGACTCTTATTCTGAGGTATCAAAAGGTTGCGGGTTCGACCCCCGCATCGGGCTTTCTTTTTTAAATTTCATCTGAATTGTTTTCATTGAAATTCAGCAAGTCCTACAGGATAGAGCCATGGTATTAATAGGGATATCCGTTGGTAGTCTACGGATGACCCTAACTATTTTGAACCTATTTTTGTATTCACTGTTGTAAAAATTTAATTGTGTTTGACATAGCCGGTATTTTAGGATGCTTTTTTCAGAAAAAAGTCGCCTTTATGGCCAAGTTGGTAAGGCACCTCACTAGTAATGAGGAGATCGTCAGTTCGAATCTGGCTGAAGGCATTCTTTTTACTTTTTTTTATTTTGGCCCTTCTAGAACTAACTCTCTACTTATTTTATCCAATCAAAAATTTACTTTTAAAGAGTTATCATCAATATTTCGTAACCATCGACACGAACTTCTTGTAGGTGTTTTGCTCTAAAGGCATCCCATTCATTTCTTGATAATTAATCTTTTGGTGATGAGCATTTCCCCATACATCGCGAACAAAATCCAACTGCAACTTAGGCCAATGAGTCTGGAAAAGACAGAACAGCTTACCAGTGAGCAGATTCTCAAGGAGGCTTATGAGAATAAGGACCGGCCATTGGAGCGACCTAAACAGTCGATCCAGGATTTGGATGAGCTTCGATCATACCAGTTATCTAAAAGAAAAGAATATGAACAACAATTGAACAAGAACCGGCTCAATTTCAATCAATGGTTAAGATATGCCAAATGGGAAGTGAACCACAACCATGATTATGCACGAGCTCGTTCTATCTATGAACGAGCTTTGGATGTGAATGTCCAGCACATTCCATTTTGGGTTCAATATATCCATTTTGAACTTTCTCACAAGAATGTCAATCATGCCCGAAACTTATTGGACCGAGCTACCACAACACTTCCCAGAGTAAACAAGCTTTGGTTTATCTACGTGCAAACTGAAGAGACGCTTCGCAACTATCCAATGGTAAGAACTATTTTTGAAAGATGGTTGAAATGGTTTCCTGATGAAACAGTATGGGATGCCTATATAAATTTTGAAAAACGATATGAAGAATTGGAAAACGTTAGAGCATTATATACCAGGTACGTTGATGTGTATTCTCATGCCAAGACGTGGTTAAAATGGATCGATTTCGAACTTTATGATGCTCCAACCCAAATTCCAAAGATACGAGCAGTATTTGAATCATCGATAGATAATTTATTGGCGAGTAAATCTACTCGAGAGGATATGGATATACCACAAATTATCACTAAATGGGCTGGCTGGGAAGTGTCGGTTCAAGAATATGAAAGAGCACGGATGATCTATACCATATTATTGGATGATCCTAGATGCAAAGATATACTCCTGAAACCACTACGGGCACAAGTGTCACAATTGTTCACAGAGTTTGAAAAGAACCATGGGTCCAAAGATACCATCCAGTCAAGCGTAATACGAAATAGAATAGCAAAGTATGAAACTAATTTGAAGCAAGATCCCCGTGATTATGATTCATGGTGGGCATACATTAATTTGTTGGAAAAGCAAGGGGAACGTGAAGTGATACGACAAGGCTACGAGAAAGCGGTAGAAAGTGTACCAAGCGAGGAATACAAGAGCTTGAACTGGAAGAGATATATCTATTTATGGATCAAATATGCTTTATGGGAAGAGATCAATAATTCAGAAGTTCAATTGGCCCGAGAGATTTGGAACCGATGTTTGAAAACCATTCCCCATAAGAAGTTCTCTTTTGGTAAAATATGGATCAAATATGCCGAATTTGAACTTAGGAACGATGGTTTAAGTCAAGCCAGAAAGGTCTTGGGAAGGGCCATTGGTCAATCCAGTTTACAGGGCCCTAAAAGAAAAGTGATCGCATATTACATCGATCTTGAAAAAAAACTAGGTGAATGGATCAGGGTACGAACTTTATATGAAAAATGGTTTCAATTGGCGGTAGATCATGAAAAAGCGATTATAGCGATTTTGATCGAGTATATTGAATTTGAAAAATCTATCAACGAAATGGAAAGAACCGTTTCTCTCTTTGAATTGGGATTAAAGTTGATTGATGAAAAAGTTGTGATTGTTGGAGACGAAGAAACCGAAAGATTATGGATCTCATTTATAGAGTACCATAAGGACGAGATGAATTATTCAGAAGCTAGAACGCTATATGAACGATTAATATTAAAGGTAAGTGCACCAAAGATATGGATTTCATATGCCCTATTCGAATCGTCGATACCCAGTGAAGCCCAACTTAAAATGTACCAAGAAAGTGAAGCACAAGAGTTTGAATTTAATATAAATGATGAACACAAGAAGAAAACTCGGGAAATATTCGAAAGGGCCCAGAGGTGGTTCAAGGGTAATAACGAGGATCGGTTGGTGGTTCTTGAGGCCTGGAAGAATTATGAAGAATTTCATGGAGATGAACAGTCCCGTAATGATGTGGATAAAAAATTGCCTACACTTGTGCAAAGAAGAAGAAAGGTGGATGGGATCGAAGAGGAGTACACCGATTACATGTTTCCTCAAGATGAAGAAGAAAAGCCTAAGGCACCAGGGTTCAGTAAGTTTTTGGCCAATGCTAAGAAGTGGGCTCAACAGCAAGCATAGAGCCATGGGGTTCCACTTTTGTTCAAGGATTGGTGTGACAATGGTGGTGATATTTGATATTTGTAACACCATTTGCAATGGAGTTGGTTTATTAATAGAAGCGATTATACTAGTAGTCGTAGTGACATTACAATTCGCACCTTGGGCACACCTTTTAGTAAGAAATATCCTGATCGTAAGCGTTCATTGGTACAATATACAAGAAGTTTGAAATTAGCAGTATTGAAGCAAATTACATAACCAATTGGCATTAAAGGCTGGTAACTCTATTAGGCACAAACCAGACACTGATGTAGCAGGATTACATGCCTCCTCTCAAAGTCAACACCAAGTGCAAGGAAGCACCAGCGGAAATACCCGATTCTTGTACCGTCTTGTCATCATCCAATTGCAGACCATTAAAGATCAACCGTTGTTGAGAAGGAGGAATACCTTCCTTTTCTTCCATCATTTCCTTGATACGGATGATCTTGTCGCTGGGCTCGATGTCGACCAAGATGTCTCTTCCGGTCAATGTCTTGACTTTAACTTGCATGGTGGGGAAGGAGGAAGCAAAAGTGGTGATTTTGTAACAAACGGGGGAGACTGAATTTTTGGTTAAATGGTGAGGGCGTGAATCTACACCAAAAAAAAAAACGGTGTTGGTGATGTTGACCACACCTGTGATCAAAGACTTGGACTATGACAAGGTGTACGATCCTGCCGAGGATCTGTATTTGCTACTTGACTGCTTTGAAGACCAGCAACAGTACTTGAATCAACGGTTCCAGAAGACGGTACCGTTGGCGGTGGAAATCGGGGCTGGTTCGGGAATAGTAACGACGTTTTTGCATCAACACATCTTGCCACAAGCAGTGTTTATAGCCACTGACGTGAACCCCCATGCAAGCGAGACAGTTCTCCGCACCGTTCGATACAATAGCGAAAACCCCACTTTGGTGGAGTCTTCTCAGATGGATCTTACCACTGCCATACGGCCGGGCCAGATCGACCTTTTGGTATTTAACCCGCCCTATGTTCCGGCAGAACAAGTCCCGGAAATCCCTTCTACAAAGGAGGACCCCAGCTGGCTAGATCTCGCCTTGTTGGGAGGACAAGATGGGATGATGATCACCTGGAAGGTGTTGCAACAATTGGATACCATTTTATCCGATAACGGCGTGGGGTACATCTTGTTCTGTGCACGGAACAAACCTGATAGTATCATGCAAACCATGAAGGAATGGGGTTGGAACTCGGAGGAGGTCATCACCCGGAAAGCTGGATGGGAGGTGCTTAGTGTGGTGAGATTCACCAGAATCGATAATTTTGGCAGCCAAAAAAAAAGTAACTAAACCAATTCTAAAGGAAAGAACCAGTATTACTACCCAACCGACGGGTCTTTGAATAAACATTGGCTAGCAAGCACCCAAGACTGGTTCTACGGGTTCGGGTCCATCAAATAACCTGACCCAATGTATACTAATTTGCTTTTATAGAATAATAGATGTATAGCCAAATACCAGGTAAAGCACCACCGTCATTATTAATAACATCAAAAACATCACCAACACAAAACACCCCATATAAAACACCACCAAACACCCCCACAAAGGGTTACGCCGCATCAAGCATCTACGATGTGTCAAAATAATACTACTCCACAGTTAGTGGGGCTCGCTACGCACTGCTCACTACATTTTCATTTTCATCTCATCCATCGCCATCACCATCACGAACACCCCCATGTATAACCGAGAAAGAGGGCGCCCGACAGAGCCACCGCTTGGTTTGTCTTCACTGAATCCAGGGAGACCCACCAAATGGTCGGGAAAAGGGTCTCGTTACAAGACATTCAATGGAGTCAAGTTTGATACCATCATCACTGGCCATTTAACCCAAGAACAAATCGATGCTTACCAACAGTTGTTTCGAGTGGAGGAGATATCAGAGGTGTTACGAGTAGCCCATCAAAAGCAACGGCCACTCTTAAGCTTATTGCCTTCGGGCAACCTCGATGAAAACCCCAACTTCAAGAGGGATCCATCGCCGCCTCCAAAGTATGATAACTATGGTAACAGAACTAACACCAGAGAATACAGAACTGGAATCGCCTTGGAAAAGGAACGAGACTTCTTGGTGGAGTCTTCTGCTTCTAATATCAAGAACTATTCTCCTCCAACCGACTACAGAAAGCCAACGAAGACAAGTGAAAAAATATACATTCCTATTAAGGATTACCCCGATATCAACTTCGTGGGTCTTTTATTGGGACCTAGAGGTAATACTTTGAGACAATTACAAGAGCAAAGTGGTGCACGATTAGCTATCAGAGGTAAAGGGTCGGTGAAGGATGGTAAATCTACGGCACCAAGCACTGAGGAAGACGATTCCAATGCTTTGACATCTTTCATGAATCCAGCTTTGGCCTCCAATTCAGATGATTTGCATGTCCTCATCACCTCCGATACTCAGCTGAAAATCGCCAAAGCCATCAAGCTTACCAATGAAGTGATTGAAAAAGCCATTTCTTCCCCTGTGGGCCAGAACGAATTAAAAAGAGGTCAACTTAGAGAACTTGCTGTACTTAATGGTACGTTAAGAGAAACCAAACCCTATGATCCTGAAGCTAGAAATAGAGCTCCTCGTCGGGGCTTGGATATTTCTCTGATTGTTTGTAAAATATGTGGAGGTGTCGGTCACTTTGCAAGAGATTGTAAAATGAAAAGCCTGGCTGGACTGGTTTCAAATGACAACTCTTTCAAAAGAAAAACCGATGACATTTCTGCGGTTATCCAAACCCTAGAACCTGAATTACCTCCTTGGAAAAAGAAAAAAGTCGACTTACCTCCATGGCAAACATCTGGTTCGCCTCCTCATCCCCCAGGAATGGCCCAAACAGCACCACCTCCTACTATTGCACATCCGCCCCCTCCACCCCCAGGAATTTCTCTGTTTCCACCTCCACCACCTGGCATATCAGTGCCTCCACCACCCCCAGGAATATCAGCACCACCGCCACCTCCATCAAAAATACAACCTCCACCTCCACCTCCCAAAGATACAACAAAACCACCACCACCTCCACCATCAAACTGAAATAATGGCAAAAGCAAAAATGGCGGCTCTTATAAGTTCAGTACTCTAGATTTATAAATCACAGAATTGAATCAACAAATGGTCCCTTGAAAACAATCTTTTCAAATATATTTTCCAAGAAAATGCCAAATCTAGCTAGAATTTCAACCGTCTCTTTGAAGTTTATTGCCAATTTAGCTTCTGTATAATATGTAAAAATAGAGCCACTTAAATATGACGGCAAGTTGTATCGTACATTAAATTGTAGTTGTATTGGCCCAAGAGTGTAAAGAACTAGATTCAAAATAAATCTATATTCAAACTTTCGTTTGGTGGTGTCGTCATGGGTCTATCATTTTCTAGCTATTCCAGAAAATGCTGGTATGGCGCAGTGGTAGCGCAGCAGATTGCAAATCTGTTGGTCCTTAGTTCGATCCTGAGTGCTAGCTTTTCTACGTTTTTTTAAAATTCTAAATATGAAACACGTGACCGTATATACAACTTCAATCCTCTTACTTAATCTATTCATTAGATTATCCACCATGGATAACTATGATGGATTCATCCCTATAGTGGCCATTTTCTATGCTGTTTTCCATCCAACAGAAGGAACCAAAATTGTACACCAGGTACCTGAAGGGTCGATATCCACCATCAAGAACAATGGATCCAAAGATCGAATACAATCATCAGATGGTTTCGAGATCCCAGAACCGTCGTCACTTTTCAATTTTGATACAGTCAAAAACTATATAATTCCCAAACCACAATTGTGCAACAAGTTGATATCGTTCAAGATCGATCGATTCAAAGTCATAGGGTACCCTGTGAATATTGAAAACTCTAATTATTCGAGAAACTCGTTCAATTTCAATTTCTGCTTTGTATTTCCGTACGAAGTGGGCGATACTACACCATTTGAGATGGCTATACGAAGAATGGGTAAGATGTTTCAAGTGCTTGAAGAGCAAAATTTTATGTTGAGTAAACTTGATAAGACCAATTCGTTTTTCAAAGATAATAATTTCACGACGGCACCTACAGCCCTGAAAACAGAGGCACCCAAGACCTCGGATGAGATTTTCAGCATCGATCCTAACTTCTTGAATAGCTCGACTTTTGAGACTAATTTTGATAGTCCCAATCGACTTCTAGGGGGCGGGGAAGTATCTTTAAATACCACATTGATTGACAATACCCCAGGCCATTCACGAACGAAGAAAATCGCACTTTCTTCGATTGAATCTTTGATTCACCAGATTTACCAAGATCTCAACAATTATTCCGAATGTTGTATTCCTCTAGATAGTGCCAATTCTGTGGATATAAAGCTTTTCCCAGTTCTTCCTCCCCCCATCAATATCAAGGCATATCAGGTTCCTATTGCATCGGTCAAGCTTAATTCTCTAGTGGATGTGAATTGGGATCCTACAATGTTGAAAATATTACCGTACATTGATGGTATCAACTCTATTAAAAAAATTAGCGAGTTGGCTGATGCCAACTATATGCTCACCAAACAATGTATCCAGCACTTGATGCACTATCGGTGTATTGAAATCAGTGATATCTTCCAATTTAGTAATATTTATGCCCCCACGAACCATATTGGAGAGTTTTTGAAGTCAAATGGTATCATGGCCGAGGAGTGTCAGGCATATGTGATTACCAACGATAGACAAGTGGATTCGGCCATTCATACTCCTAACCATGTTGCCACTCCGTCGTCCCACACACCTACAGCCACTACACAGGCCTCGCCTGCTCCTCAAGGACGAAAAATACATCCGATGAACCAGTTTATTCATGGAACCAAAAATTCTGTATCGCCACTTTCCAAATATGGCTATTTGTCCAAGTCTCCCAAAACACCATCGTCTGCATTAGAAGGGATTATGGTACAGGTCCCATTCAAATCGACATTATTTTACTTGTATCGATCACTTAACCAAGGCCAGACGGTCAAGGAATGGTACGTTCAGCACCGGAAATTGCTAGAAAACGTCGATATCCGGCGGTTCATCCATTTTGGAATTTTACGAGGAATCATTTATCGAGTGCACTCATACCCCATAATTAATTCAGTTGTCCGAGCCGTGGAAAACGGCGACCAAAGCGAGTATGATCAGATCGAAGAAACCATCAAAAACAAACGTAACCATACCCCGCAGGCACCAGCCAAGCCATACCCCGAAAAGAACACCAGTCTTTTGAAAACACGAGTCAATGAAAGAGTTCTCAAAACTGGAGACTACCGAAAAGTCAGTTTTGGTTATAATCAATCGCAGCCACTACAAGAGTCAGAAAGCAGCGACGAAAGCAATACGAGTGAAGAGGACGATGAAGACGAAGAGGACGAACAAAACGGGCAAAAGGAACAAAACGGAAATCACCAGCCACTGAGCAAACCCTCAAAGGACTGGCAACTCCGACCTCTGGCATCTAAAGGAACCAGTCCTGGAGCTCACAGTATTACGACAGAGAATGGATCCGCGCATCCGTATTCGGAAGAAGCACTTGTACTTGAACTGGACCAGGAATCGATGGATCCCGAGGAACGAGAACAACAGCAAGAAGTGCTTGATCTCATCAAGATGCTCAAGGGATTCCAGCACTACGACTCGATCTGTACCGAGCTTCAAAAGTCCCGGACTGAGGTGGAAAGTATTATCCAAGATTTGGGCACTTTTAGTGTGGTTAATAGTTAGTGCGAAAATGGGGGGGGGGGGGGGGGTGGTGGGAAGAATTCAGCCGCAGGTAGTAAACTAAAAACAACACCCGGGCCCCGTCGTGCGCTACCCAAACACACCATATAAACAAACTGGCGCGTTCGGTCCAAATGTTGTTATTTGTTGTTAGAACTCTTTAGCGATGTCAGGCAAAGGAAAAGTACATGGAGGAAAAGGAAAGTCGTCGGAGGCAGCAAAGTCGTCTACCTCGCATTCAGCCAGAGCGGGGTTACAGTTTCCAGTCGGTAGAATCAAGCGTTATTTAAAGAGAAATGCTCAAAACAAGATTAGAGTGGGATCCAAGTCTGCCATCTACCTTACGGCAGTGTTGGAATATTTGACCGCCGAAGTGTTGGAATTGGCCGGAAATGCGGCCAAGGACTTGAAGGTCAAGCGTATCACCCCTCGTCACTTGCAATTGGCCATCAGAGGTGATGAAGAATTGGATAATTTGATCAAGGCCACCATTGCTTATGGTGGTGTGTTACCTCATATCAATAAGGCTTTGTTGTTGAAGGTGGAGAAGAAGAAGAATCAGCAATGATCTCAAGGCTTCCTCGGCTCCAGTAGCCCCGTGGTTGCCACTGTACTATATTTGTTTATTATAATACATTTTGTATCGTTATATTGTCGTAGTATATACAGGCTGTGTCATGTCTATGGTCTATGATTAAGGAGGCTATTGCTTGCTGTTGCTTGGTACCACTGCCGTCTGCTTTGGTACTAATGCTGGCGCTGGTGCTGATGTGTCATTGGAGGTAGCTACTGGTGGTGGGGTCACATCTTTTTTCTTTTCCAAAGTATTCAATTTCACATACTTTGGTTTCACCCCATCTGGCACCTTGTAATCATCGAATTTCACATTCAATTCTCCCAATTTCCCCTTTAAGTATTCGATTTCATTTTGCAAGATCGATATATCATCGGCCAACGCATCATGTTGATCACTAGCCTTCTTTCTACTTCTATAACTCTCATAAAATATCAAGGATCCAGCAACCCCGAAAATGAACAATTCCGAAATAAACGTGGCCCCACTATCAATGGCTTTATTGTCATTCAAGGGCCTGATCTTGATTTTTTTTTCTCCCAATAATGACATTCGTAATCTTAAATCTGTAGCATGGATAGTTTGGGCTATTCTGATACATGAGTTTCTAAAGACTTCGTGTTCCTTGGCTTGCGCTTTGATGGCATTGGCAAACGGCTTGGCCGCCGTCTTCACCAATAGTGACGTTAATTTTAATGCTATTCCACTCATTGACGATATGAATGGTGATTGGCGCGAGATGATTTAATCAAATGCTGGGTTTTTGATGATGATGCGATCGATTATCGAAATTTCTCCCGCTGCTAGAGCGTGTGATTGTCCTGTCGAGTGTTCGATCTTTCAAACGTAGAATAGATGTGAGGATGTGGGTGTGGGTGAATGTAAGAATGGTGTTTTTTATCGTCAGTGAGCCCAAACCATTTTTGCGAGAAATTACCGACATTTGGTGGCAACGGAAATAGGGTGCTCGCTACACCCTTGGACAAGAAGTCAGCACCACGACAGGTCCAGCCTAAGTCCAGCCTAAGTCTAGCGATGCCAAACATCCGATCATGCTATGCCCGGTATCCCGAGGTGGGGGACTCCAATTCTGTTTCCGTGGCCCATATGCCGTGACTACACTCAATCGACCACACTGTACCGTCTCCAATTACTTCGCTAATATAGCTACAACTGAAAGCAATTTCTAGGAGAAGTAACGATACGTCATTAAAGCATCAATATGGGGAATGTTCGTTCTAAAACACTAGTATTCTAATTCAAAAAATAATGACTCCTAGGCGGTTCGAACGCCTGCATCTTTACGATAGTAGAACTTGAGTCTACCGCCTTAACCACTCGGCCAAAGAGCCATTTGATATCAAAAAAATGACGTGGACCCAAGACACTACGAGACCATCATTATGACATATCCTTTCATATGACTGAGAAACGATGAAAACTGTTTGTTTAAGAATACATTACGATATATTCTGCAACCGTATTTCTGTTGGTTTCGCTTTTTTCCGGATTTAAGCTAGCGGTCGTTGCACAATCAATCGTGAAGCAGATCGTTTGAGTCTAATTCTCGTGTAACCCTTGGTGTTGGTATCAAGACCGTGAAGATTTTAGATTCAGCCTTTAGTTCCCTTTGGCTGTAGATAATTTTCCCAGACACAGAGTCAAAGGTCTTGTTAACAGACCAAGTTTATGTCTGTTCAGGAGTGTCGTTAAGAATTGCAGCCAGTCACGTGTCAATGTAGGTGATGAGCTCAAGAAAGTCACCAATTTTTTATCAAAAATCATCCGATATAGTGTAACGGCTAGCACGGTTCGCTTTCACCGAGCAGACCCGGGTTCGACTCCCGGTATCGGAATTTCTTTTTGGACTCTGAAGCCTCTGATACTGAATTAGTGGTAGACCAAATGTACAAAATTGAATGCCTTGTATCATTAGTACTCAGATTAAAACTCCGAAAATTTGTTTCACACCACCAAAAAGGTCATCGCAGACGTGCAGACGTTTTGGAACCCTGGTGTTTAAACCAAATGTAAGAATACCAAAATGGTACACCAACAACAAATCGCCCCACTTATCTGTTAATCAGATGTCAGATGGATGGTGTGGTTTCAAAATTAATTCAAAATTCTAGACAGCCTTAACTCCGAGTATCCAACAACAAATCCACACAGATCTCAGGTCACGAAATTATTTGCCGAGACTAGAAAAATTGTTGTGATGTATGGTTATACACATTTAACATCAATCACTGAAGGATTAGGATTGGGATCTGGAGCAAAATATGCCTGGAATATTATCTGGATATTTTTGAATTCCAGTTGGACTATAGCTTTGAAAAGCCAATACTCGTTGCAGTTAAATTCCACTTGGGCGTATTATTTGCACCACATCTATTTTGTTGGTACACATATTAAGGAAGTCTGGAGTATATGGGTTCCGGCACGACAACCCCACATTTCGCGCCCTATAAAGGTCACGATTTGCTGCCATATTAACCACAACAGCCCCCCAGTTATCGTAAGGCATGCCTTCACATACTTATCAATACGAGCAATCGCTCCCTGAGCTTCCGGTGCCGCTGTTGGCATCTACTGCAGAACAGATATTGGCAGCTTTGAAACCACTTTCTAGTGGTGAGGAGTATTCAGAGTTACTTCAGGAATCCACGGCGTTTGTATCTGATGAAACAATAAACTTGATTCAATCACACTTGATCTCGGCTTCCGAGAAGCCCTCAAATACTTGTTACTTGAACTCGATCAACGATGAAGTGAACCCTGGTATTTATGGAGAATTGCGTGGAAATATCTTGCCTAGAAACCCATATTTGGTTCTTGAAGAGGATCCTTATGCAAAAACTCTCAACCCTCCTAATCAAAGTGAAAGAGCCGCAAATTTGATCAATTCCTCATTAAAGTTTATCGTAAGTCTTCGTAACGAGACTTTGAACCCTGATATTACTCCTAAAAATTCTACCCCTTTAACTATGAACTGTTATAAGAATTTGTTTGGAACTACCAGGCTGCCCTCTTCCGATGAGCATGAAGGAAGTGTCACAATCAAGAAGTACAAGCATATTAATGATTCCAGACACATTATTATCATTTGCAATAATCAGTACTATAAACTCGAGGTTTTAACAAGAAATTCCGAAGAAGATACTACCTCCAAACATAAAATTTGGTTTAGTGATACTGAACTTTCTATTATACTTGCAGGAATCATCGAAAAGTCAATGAAAATTGATGAGATTCAATCAATTAATAATTCAATTGGTTCTCTAACTACTCAATCCCTTTCAGAGTGGAAACATGCAAGACTTGAATTGTTTAAAACCAATCCCCAGACCATGGAAACTATTGATAATGCTTTATTTGTCGTAGTTTTGGACCCAAATTCCCCAACAACGGATCAAGAAAAGACGGCTATTATATCCCATGGTTCCTCGAGACTTCTTCCACACAGTACTATCCAAATGGGTTCATGTACCTCGAGGTGGTATGATAAATTAATGTTGGTGGTTACAAAAAACTCGCATGCTGGTATTGTTTGGGAATCATTATCAATGGACTCAACGGCCATTTTAAGGTTTGTCAGTGATATTTATACGGATCTGATCTTAAAATTAGCCAAGAATATCAATGGAAGTGAGTACACTTTATTCGATAAGAATATCACTTTTGTTTCTTCGAGAGAGGACAAACCAGAAGCGAGGGAACTCAAAATCAAAAAAACTCACGAGCTTCAAAATTTGATCCATTTATCGGAAACAAGACTAGCTGATATTATTAATCAACATGAATACAAAGTGTTAACCCTCAAATTGGATTCCCGTTTGGTGAAAAAATTCGAAATGACATCCGATTCAATGTTGCAGTTGTGCTTTCAAATCGCTCACTACTCATTATATGGTAGGATGACGAATACGTTGGAGCCTATTACCACCCGTAAATTTAAGGATTCAAGAACAGAATTAATTCCAGTGCAAAATGAAGCAATTGCAAAATTAGTCAAGCTATTCCTTACTGACTCTGACGATCAAGAGAAGTGGGATACCTTCAAAAAGTGTAGTGCTGAGCATACCAAACAATATATTGACGCTATGAATGGTAAGGGCTTCGAAAGACATCTTTCGACATTATTAGAAATAGCGAAGAACCCAAAGACAGTTGATTATTTGAATTATTTGAACCATGACTTGAAACCAATTCCTGACCTTTCAAAAATTGAAATCCCATTGTTATCAAATCAATTAATAGAAAAATTAATTTCCCCTGAGTTATTGATCTCCAACTGTGGTAATCAGGCTCTAAATTTGTTTGGTATTCCTCCAGCAACAGATCAAGGTTTTGGAATTGGATACATCATTCATAGTGATAAAGTAATTATTACTGTTTCTTCTAAATTTAGACAAACTGAAAGATTTTTGGATACTTTCAAAAAAGTGGTTGATCAAATGAAATATATAATCAAGAAAAAGACCAATTTCTTGATGAGCATAAACGATTCAGAAGCAAGAAAAGATGAATTGAAGAACATTAGAGTTGAGCAGGAACTTGACAAGATTGAAAATGTTCCTTCGAAGAGATTCCCTATTCAATTAGTTACTGACAAGAGTGATTTGAAGCTAGCTGAAGAAGGTATTGTAATGAAAACAAGATCAGATTCAATTGAAAGTACTGGAAGTGGAGATGATTATAACTTACTCGGTGGGTATGGATATTTCGACTTCGGAGAATTGGATTTGAGATCAGACGTATTGTCTAGAGATGAATCATACATGAACAGTCATTCCCACTCGAAGTTGCCTTCCCCATTGGGTTCTAGGAGCCATAGTATGATCAACATTGCCAAACATAGTGAAGATTTAAGGAAAAAGTTGACCATCTCAGAAAGAATCAGAGATAGATTGAATACGAGCCAAGAAATTGTAGCTTTAAAGCCCATGTTGAAGAAGGACAAGTCTTTTATTGGAAGAGAATTGGAAAGATCAGAATTTTGAGAAAGTCAGTGCCTGATTTGATTTTCTCTATCGTTGCTATTTGTTCGTATTATTCGAGATTTCAATATATAATTTGACTTATATAGTGGTAACCAAATATTTATTAAATCAATTACTGATAATTGATGTAAGTGATCGTGCCAACTTGATAACCACTTGGGCTTTAAGATGAACTGGGTGCAAAATGTCGTGCCACCCTCAATTCTACAAAACCATTTTTTAATTACTAAACCAGATCATGAATAGTTACGAAACTGTAATACACAAGTGGAAACAGTTGTCAGAAGTTGGGTTGTTGGGGTTTGATATTAACTCGAAACCAACTGATTCGTGTATCAAATCAGCCATACTGTCCTTTAGGCATATAAGCAAGAGCATAGAATAGAGAGAGATCCAGTAGCGTTCTCCAACATTGATCCTCTTAACCACACTTATTTGCAGCTCACTTTAGTGTCATGAAGATCCCTATTGCAGGCTTTGCCCCGCTCTCGAAATCAATTCTTCAGATCAAGGGCCCAGATACTGCCAAATTCCTCAATGGGCTCGTTACGTCAAGACTATTACCAAATGTGGTTAAAAAGAAGCAACATACAATCAGTGAATCCGAGAACAAACATGCCAATCTTTCGGAAATCATTAATCTTCAAGAAAACTGGGGGTTAATGCACGAAGATATATATGATCCCAACAATAATATTTTGATAAGAAGAGATGGAATCAATTCGATGTTTTTAAATTCCAAAGGTAGAATATTGAACGATTGCTTTCTCTTTGCTAATCCATATCATAACTCCGAAGGAAAATTCTCTGAAATTATCTCAGTACCTAATATATTGGTGGAGGTAGATAATACCTTTGTAAAGCTGATGTCACTGCTTTTAAAAATACATAAGCTCAGTGCTAAAGTCAAAATTTCCCAACAAAAAGATTTACACTCATACTATTACTACAATGATAGCCCCGAGTTTGATGAGTGGATAGATAACTTACAGTTTGAAAAGTTTCAGACGTTGACGCCAAAAGAAGCTTTGGACGCAGCAAATGAATTCATAGAAAATGAGGTGGTATTCAATAAAAAAATGGCGGATCATATAGTAGGTTTTGCGGTCGATAATAGAATTCCCAACTTTGGAGTGAAGATTTTAACAGATATCCCAATAGTCAATAAACTCGATCCAGAAGTCGAAAGTATGAATGTGGATGAACTTTTTTCAACCAGCTTTAAGAACCAGTTCCCTTTTGAATTGGTGTCTGAAGAAGTAATTACATCCAGGAGATTTCTCAACGGACTTTTTGAAACCCAAGATTCTCCCAAAGATACTTCCTTGTTACCATTTGAATGTAACCTAGACTATATCAATGGTTTATCTCTTGACAAGGGATGCTACGTTGGACAGGAGTTGACTATCAGAACCTTCAACAATGGTATTATTAGAAAGAGGGTGGTTCCAGTACAGTTTTTTGAAATAGGAGAAGATGACCCTAATATGGAATCCTTATCTTTGGATCCTAACGACCCTGTTATTAGTAATTTGAATAGTATTCAGCAATCAACCATTACCAAACTAATGGTCCAACCTTTACATGCTCAAGAAGAAGCAAGCAAGGAGCCACAAGGTAACTTCCCTTTTGCATCTTCACCTTTTGAATCAAAACCAACAAGAAGAAGAAAGGTATCTAGTGGTAAATTGCTTTCAGTGCAGAATAATCTTGGATTTATGTTGGTAGGTCTTGATGATATTGAGAAGAATGTTCTTTATAAGGTGGAAGTTCCTTCTTTGGACGGAGGATTTAAAGAAATAGGTGTTAAGGTGTTCACGCCAGATTGGTGGCCATTAGACGAATGATCTAGATGAGGTTAGATCTTCCAAAAAACAATCAATGTGAAGAAATAAATAGTTGATTTCAGAATCATTCAATAGAAAGATTATACAATATTTATAGTGTGGTTTACAATAGCAGAAATCCATGAAATTCATTCAACTACAAAACTAAAACACCCTAACTTTTCATCAAAAAAAAAAAAAAAAAGAAAAAAAAAGCATTCATTCAATGCTGAGTTATCTCACTTAACCGAAGGCTCATTTTCCAGAGATCAGCTGAAAAATCACAATTATGGCTCATTAAACTGTTAAAAACATTTTGATTTGTACATATGACCTGTATATAACCAAACAAATAGTAAAATTCACTTCCTTTTTATTCTTTCACTAACAACATGTCCAAAGAAGAGACACTTACAGCCGGTATGTGCTAATTAGGAGCGATGAGTACAACATGGAAGCTCACTGTGATGCGATTGTGAAGTATGGGCAATTTTTGATTCGTTTTTGCCTTTATTGATGATGTATTTCAATCATCGTGAATATAATCATTATAACAAAATAGGTGATTCTTCACAGTCCATACTGGTAACAAGAAACTGTAGTAAGTGCTCTATGCATTTGTTCTACGAGATATTGGCTCAAAATGCTAACGTTTAGACGAAATAGCCCTATACGATAGGCAAATTCGATTATGGGGTATGGCCACTCAGTTAAGACTTCGGTCAGCCAAGGTATTAATCATCAATATAGGAGGTGTTGGAACGGAAATAGTGAAGAATTTGGTACTTGGAGGACTTAACTCTATCGAATTGCTCGATAGTTCGGTGGTCCAAGAAGAAGACTTTGGAGCTCAATTCTTTTTACCAAATGATGAAAAAATCGTTGGACAATTGAAGTTACCTATCATTGTAGATAAAATCAAAGAATTGAACAACCGGGTGAATTTAAGTATCAATACCAATCAATTATCGCACGTTTTTGAAGATCCTTCATACTTCAAACAGTTCGATTTAATAATAGCTACAGAACTTAATCGGGAAGAGTTATTAACTCTTAATCAACATACAAGAAATTTGAACATTCCATTATACTGCACCGGTTTACACGGTCTATTTGGGTATATCATTACCGATTTAATAGAGCATTATTCCACTCCAGAAAGAGATGCCGGAAATCAGATGAGAGAACCCAATTCTAAAATTAATCGCAGCAAAACTATTACCAATGTTGAGTATAACAAAGCAACAAATAAAGAAACTTTGACTATTTTGGATGAGTTCATACCAATTCCTCAAATTTTCGAATCGAAAGAATTGCCAAAACAGCTTAATAGGAGACAATTGAAAAGACTTTCAGGTGCCTTCCCCTTCATATTTGCATTGTTTGATTTTAAAAGACCTTCAAATGCTGAAGATTCGCTTGATAAAGATCAATTAAAGGCAAAGGGTATCGAGATGTGCGAGAAGTACGAGATTCCAAGCACATCACTTACTGATGAATATTTGGAGATGTTTTCGAATCAAGCTTTCACTGAATACTCCCCAGTAGCAGCTATTATCGGAGGTGTTTTAGCACAGGATATAATTCAATTTTTGAGTAAAAAAGAGAGCCCTATCAATAACGTATTAATCTTGGACTCGGTGAAATCAGAAATGCCAATTTATTTGTTATAAACGATTAATCTCATTTAATTCTGTGAGCAAGATATTAAGAGGTACAAACTCACCAAATGAAACCAAATTTTGACACTATTGTCGATGGCTTCGTCTACAGCTAACAAAAAACAATCACCCTCGCAAAGTTCATTCTGTATTTTTCCACCCTTTATTATGTATCATTACAAACAAATGAACTAGAATCGTGAGATGTGCTATTCTTGTCCAACAAAAAGTAAAGGATAGTAGATTTTTCAACAATTATATTCTATATTGAAAAAATCACAAATAAATAGTAGAGATCAAATCTCCAAAAATTTGGTCAAACTTACAATAAAATGAAGACACATTGTCATATATGTAAGGTCGTATTTATTTTCTTTTAGATTATTTAGATGGAGTAAATGCTCTTCCTTTTCTCTTTTTCAAATGAGAAGTGTCTTTCAAAAATTTGAGACTATTACTAACTTTTGTTTTCATAGCATCGTATTTTAATTGTTGTTTTTTTATCTCGTTGATCAAATCCTCTCTTTCAGTGTTAAACTCCTGGATTTGTTTAGACTCTATTTCCGTAGCAGTATCCAATTTTGATGTAGCGTCCTTTATCTTTTGTCGAATAGCTTCGGTCTGATTTTCAGATTCCTTGATCGATGTTAAACTATTTTCGTATTCTTTCAAAGTATAATTTTTTTCTTCATCTTTTGACTTGATGCGCTTAAGTAGACCTCTTACTTTGTCTTGTAATTCCCAAATCTGACCTTGGTTTTTGATGGATTTAATTTTTACTTCATCTTCGATTTTATTATCGGAAATGAAACCTTCAATTTGAGTATCTAAAATTTTGATTTCTTCTTGTAATGTCTCAATCTCAGCCACTTTCTTGTCGTAACATTTACTGGAAGCATTTATCCTAGTTTCTGCGTGGTCAATGTCATCCAAAACCCCCTTTTTAAACTGCAAATCTGTGATTCTGCTTGTCCGCTCAGGTCTTTGATCAATCTTCAAATAACTCAAGTATTCTTGTTCTATGATTTCCAGCTCGTTGAACAAATTATTAAGGGTAAGAATTAACTTGTGGGTTAAAATCTTGGAGTTAGTTATAGAATCATTGGTATCAGAAACCTTTGAATGTATACCAATCAAATCACTGTAATCGTTTTTCAAAGGGTTTGTGATATAGTCCAGTTCCAATCTCTTCATCTCGTAGTAAGTTCTTTTCTTCTCTTTGGGCTTATCCTGTTCCACATTAGGCAAGTCTGCCAGATCATAGGGAGTGTAATGAAAATGAACTTCAGTTAAAAGAGATCTTTCAACGTCATTAGCACTGAATCTAGATATGCTTGGTAATTCGGGTAATGGCCAGGGATAGAATTTGGTCTTTTTCACCACGTCTGAACTTTCCCATATTTGATTGAAAAACTTAGGCCCTAAGTATGTGAGTTTTTGATTATAGATTGGAAAGATATCTGGAGGTAAATTACCAATAAATTCTCGCAAACATACAATGGAAGAAATCAACTTGTATAAATAGTCGTCTTTACCGAAATCATCAGCGTAAAAAAGCTTACAATGTTCAATGGTCTTCATCGGCACTAGTCTTATGAATATAGCAGGATCCAATCTATTTTGAGATCTTAGTTTGGAGACGAAATCGTTGGAACTATCAACATATCCATCAAAAATGATGAAAGTATCGAATTTTGTTGTTTCTAATAAGTCCTGGTTTTTTTGGATTTGTCCATCATAAGGAATTAAATGTATGGTTGTAGTTGATTCCAACGATTTTCGTTTAGTTTCTTTTTTGGGTTCCTTGGTTTCCTTGGGGGTCTTCTTTGACTCTCTTTGAACGTTTTGTCCAACGTACCTTTTTATTACTTTTTTTCCGGTGCAGCCTAATAAAAGAGCTTCCACAAGGTCAAAAAATCGTAAATCGTTCTTCATGATGATACCAATATTCTTTGGCTGGGAAGGTTTCGATCCACTCAGTATAATTACATTCATGAGGTCTTTGAGAACGGTGAACTTGCCACTCGTATCGGCCAATTTAGAAGGCATGTCCTTCAGTAATAAATTTTTAGGCATATAATGATTGATAAGAAGGTAAGGATGAGTGCTCACCAACATACAGTTGTTTATGCAAATTTCCAACGATTTCACAATCAAATCCTTGTGATCGTTGGTTTCACAGTATTTGAGAATATCGGGATAATGAAGCGACACGATCTGGTCCGTAAGTTCTTTTTGAAATTCGTACATTGGAGTTGCAAGATGATAATCACCAGTAGCATTGACTTTTTCGAGTTTCAACTCCACAATTGGTGGCTCGGGTGTACCATCGAGAATCTTAAGTAAGTCCATAATAAATAGAGTGGCTTAGCGAGGATTAGCTGACGGTTACAAGAAGGGAATGGACCAGAATGCTGGTGTTGCCAGAAGAATAATAGTTATGGTTGTTTTGCGTCTTTGACAGTATCTGGTTTCGGTTGTTCTGCTCATCACGTGATATATAAGCGAGACAGACAGATGAAGAAGACCCTTGTCAAAACCGTTTTTACGAGATGTGGAGTGGATGCGGGGTTACAGACAATATAAATAATAGTTAAGGTATATGCATACTTCTGCTGTTACTCCCGTGGTTTACAAGATGTGTTGTGAGTTATATTGATCGTATATACTCCATACGGACGTAATTAGATGCATAATGTGTCAAGATGCGTGCCTATATGAAGGCCTTTGCAACAAGGCAATTTCACAGTGCACATGGACCAGAATCAAATGGGGAGCACAAACTTAGCTGTTATGATAGAAATAGGAAGGTCCTGTGGTCCAGCGTATTATACAAATTTTTGGGACTCCGTAGCACTCTGTGGTCATATTTATCGCTAGTGTTCACCCAAGAAACTTCATCCAAAACAATTGCACCCAAAAAATAGGCTTTTTTTTTTTTTTGCAATATGTTGACTTTATTGTCAAGAATTCACCGATTTTACCTCAGAACGGTGATTATATTCAAAATGGGCCGTTTCGTTGCTTTTTTTTTTTTCGATGTAGTATCCTGTATTAATTGAAATGGATTAGTTCCATATTTTCACTGATCTATCCCAGCCACTACTGACCACCTCAATCCCACGCCGTCCTTCTGTCACATCACATCCCATCACCTTATCGTTATGGCCCTGTAGAGAATTGACTTTTACCCAATTATCAGCTGACCAAATATTCACTAGTCCATCATATGAAGAGGTCACTAGGAATTTGCCATCATAATTGAACCTTACATCGCTGACAAGCTTGGTATGGGCTGGGATTGAAAAAGTTTCGCTATTCGTGGCCCGGAAATCCCAGATTTTAACCGAACAATCACCGCTTCCACTGGCCAAATTGTAGCCATTGGGCGACCAATCCAAACCATAGATTCCAGAAATATGCCTATCCAAAACAGCAATGGACCTGCCACTTCTGAGATCCCATACTCGAATTAAGCCATCAAGTCCACCAGATGCATACAAGCTTCCATCAGGATGGAAACTACCTGCAAAAACTTGTTTGGAATGGCCTTCTTGTTGAATCAATTCGGTGAATTTTTCGACATCCCAAAGTTTCCACGTTTGGTCGAACGAAGTAGTTGCAACGTATTTTTTCATGGGATGAATCTGGACGCCTGCAATTCTTTGATTGTGGGCATTTTTGATTGCTTTTATAGGTTTATCTTCGTTGCCCCACACATTTAATGTTCCTTCGTTACCCCCGCTGACCAAAATATCGTTGATCCAATCTAAGCACACTTTTTCGGTATGATATCCCTGTAAGCTCCGTACGGTAGATAAATCCTGTCTATCTAAAATATATATTGAGCCGTTCCATGATCCACTGGCTATTTGGGTGCCTTTTCCTGTGGTGGGAACAGAAAATCGTACCGTAGAAACAGCTCTAGTATTTCCAGAGATCAATTGTGACCCATAAAGCTCAATTTCAGCTACTGTACTATTAATTTTTCTTCTTTCTTGAAGTATTGGTACAATGTCTTTACTCTTTTGAGACTCATTTCTCGATGCTTCTATTCTATCTGAGGCTCTCTTCAAGGAGAACCGAAGGATATTTAACCTGGCGTCATATAATTCTTGGGAGCCCGGCGTGTAAAAGTCCTCGTCATCCTCCTCCTCCTCTTCTTGTTCTTCTTCTTCCTCTCCTCCTTCTTCCATTGCTCCATCCACCTCTCCCTCTCCAAAATATTGGATTTCTTGTGGTGCTTCTTGCAATAATTTAGTCAAACGTTCTCTTCTATCGGCCTTTTCCTCGCCGAAGTAGGTTACAGGTTCCCCCAATCGCCTTAATTCTTGTCGGACGTCTTCATCAAGGGTGGGTACGGCTTGAAATGGCTTTATGTTTGAGGTGTGGGTAGTGACTACTGGAACTTGACTCAAGTCCATAGTGACGCAACAAACAAATGGATATTTTTGGTGCTCAGTTCTTTTCGAATGTTGGTGTGTTACGTAACTGCAACTATGTGAATTGGCTTGAACTTAGTATAAACAGTTAATCTGTTAGTTTTTGGTGTTTAGATCACTGAGATGCTTGTCGCGTGACTTATCACGTGCGATGTTTATTTGCACCCAAACCTGCTATTGTAGAATAAGTGAACGAGATATGGCTACATTGGACCTTGTATTTATTGCTAATAAAGCTTAAAGAAAAGATTTTTTTTGTGTCTGTTGAAGCTGACAATTAAACTACTTTTATAAGGAATTTTAGGTAAAAGGTAAGAGCCAATTAAATGTATTCGTATGATTCTTAAGTGGGAAAAATACCCGAACAATTGCTTGATTACAGAGTGATTCAGTCGGGAAATCTTTTGTAAAGAGTACAATTACTTTTCAGTCCGATACAATTAAATACTAGTTGATTTCGGCGTTTCGGCGTTTCGGCATTTCGGTAATTCGGTGTTTTTGGAATAAATTGATTCCTTCCCAAATTCAATGGTTCTCGTTGATGATTCTCTTTGCAAACTGAGCGAAATTCTCTGTCTCGTTGACCTTTTCGTCAAGGTCTGGTTGACAAAACACTGCCACCGTATTTCTGGAAATATTAGCCATGCTGGTTCCCCGGACATAATGAGGTACTGCCTTGAAATTTCCTTGTGACACTTCTTCCAATGCAGATCCAGTTTGAAAAGCAAGACAATCACTTGGAATTTTAACGTGGTGAGTATTTCCATTACGGTCCCTGATATACAAACCGGCGTTTGGATCAGGAGATTGGTCTAAGGCATTGAGTAGACCGTTGGATTCATCAAAAAATAATGCCGAGGTTAATCCTGTAATACAAGAATGGTCCAAATGCTGGCCACACCAATCGTCGTCCGATGTAGTTTGCTTTGGATCAATAGGAAAATAGTGCAATAATCTGGCTTTGGTACAGGTACTGTTTTTCACCACTCTTTCCAAGAAGTCCAGTTCATATACTCCCTGATGGGCCATGAACCTGTCACAATTGATCGCTATATGCTGAGCAACATCTATAATTAAATTGCAAAGCTGTTTAGTATTTGTTTCAAAGTCGGCTAAGTTGTTGATGTTCTTCGGCCATATATTAGGAGAGGTATAAGTTTTGTGATCGGGGAATTTTTCACAAAGTTCTTGCGTTGGTCCTTCCAAGGACGGATCTTTATGGAAGGCACAGTTGATATAATATGATCCTTTATTGTAGTCGGGTTCTCCGGTGGATGCCAATACCTCTTTTCCACAAGACCATCCTGTTAACCAAGTGGATTCCTCGCATTGTAGACCGTCCAATACTTGCTTTGGTTGGGTAGCAAGAACTGATATACTCTTCAACACATCCAATCTTAACTGGTGGAAGTGTTGGGGCAAGTCCTTAACAAGAATAATTCCCAAGGAGTTGGGTCCGAATGCCTTTTTGAGGGTGGAGCCGTCAAGGCCCAGTTTTAGCTGCTGTAACGTAACAACCACTGGGTTTTCCATGACGAGAACCTACAAATATGACTGACTCTGATAGTGACTAGACTCCTTTGATCGGGGCTAAGTCAGCGGTATAGTTTTGGTGGGAAGTCAGTTGAACTAGTTCACGTGAACCCTGATATGTCAAGACGAATGAAAGAGAACTATCAAGTTCAAGAGGGTAGAATTTGAAATGTGGAGAACGCGTTTGTCATATGAGCATATGAGCATCGCCAGATCCGATCAAACATCCGAAATTCACAAAAGCTAGGGTCCCTTCCAAAGAAGATCATGGAAGGTGAAAAAATTGGCTTTGTTTTGGACTAATTAATTCTACTGTTGATGGTTCTTGCTTATGTATACAAGTGCTTAAAAATCTATCACGTCAACCTAGAAATTCGAGTTCTTTTTTTTTTTTCAGCTACGTTGAATACTTATTTGCTGTTCATAATATATATAACACCCTCAGTTCTTTGACACTGAGAGATACTATGAAATATAATTGGCCCAGATTTAAATTCTCGTATATACTTTGATTAGGCAAACAATAAGTTTCAGGGATTGGGTGCACAGGTTAGAAGAACTGTAATGTAATTGACAAACGTTCAAACCGCTATAACAATAGTTTCTAGATCATGAACACTTGGCACAATGCTGTGATGGCTGCGAAAACAGTGCAAATGACTGTCCTGTAAAGAGTTCAATGATATTGGTAGCGATAAATTCAGAAGCAGATTGGTGTTTAGGTATAACTTTTTTTTAGGCGTATTATCTGTTTATTTTACATAGTTAATATTTCAAAGTGACTACCTGGGAGGCACTCTGGTTCAAAGTTGATTCTAAATATGACGAAATTCAGTTTGTTTCCGGTGCTGGAAGCATTCTAGAAGGAAAATCCTCCGAAGATCAAAGTCACCAATACAGCATAACCAACCATCTTATAAAGATCATTGGATTGGCCAACCAAGGAGTAACCAGTACTAGTCTTGTTACCGGTTCTTTCAGGGCCATTGGTAGTACCAGTAGTGGTAAAGTTAATACCTGGCTCCTTGTTATCAATACTACCGTCCCAACAATATCTTTGGAAACATTGTTTACATTGATCACTTTGCTCAATACCCAATCTTTCTTGTTCTCTTCTGATAATAGCACAACCCACACATGCAGGCCATTCCTTGTCCAAAGTGAGGTTTAATCTACTGGCAATTTCAAACCCATTTTCAATCATTCCTCTCTTCTCCTTTTCACTGTATTTCATCTTGAAAGTGGAAGTGTTGGAAAAGTAACTGAATGGTCTATTGGCAGTATAAACAACCAAAGGAGAATCGTAAATTCCATCATGGGTGGTGCCGTTAGTATGATCTACCAATCCGGACAAGTTTCTGGCGTCACATCCAAAGAAAGTTGGTCTTGAAGTTAAATTTAAGTTTCTGAAACTGGCAGCATCAGGAACATATGGGAAAATGGTACCATTTCCTTGTTGTAAGCTTTGTCTTTCGAAAGTTTGAACCAAAGAAGTACCATTTGGCCACGATTCGTCAGTATCAGCAGAATTATCGAAGGCAAAAATCACATCCACTCCTCTTTCAGGTTGAATCAAAGGAGCCAAAGGCACATTTTGACCATCTTCACCACCATCAACCAAGAAGAGGGAGTCGTTTTGAGATACTGAGGATAACGTTCCAACGTTGGTATTGTAGAAAGGATTTGGACGGTAGACAGAAATATCATTCTCGGCTTGAGAAACATCTTGAAGAAGACTTGAAATAATACTGGTGACCCTGGAACCTAAACCGGTAGTATTTATCTGCAAAAGGAATTGGTTGAATAATGTAGACGAAGTGCCAATAACAAAGCCAGCATTATCGAACCCCCCATAACAAGTACCATTGTCTCTACCATGAGAGACATCGGAGCCTAAATACTTCACTTGGGTGAATTGATAAACAGAAGGATCCCAAGAACCCAATTCAAAAGGATTTGTTTCAAAAATGGTGGAGTTACCATTCAAAATAAATGTATTTGGAGCTCTTCCATCGGCGACGACGATAGGGAAGGGCATTTCGTGATTAGTGAAGGGGTCCGCTTCTTGAAGAGTGGACCAGGTTAAGGCAGCACCGGAGGAAGAAGTGTTGGAGAAGAATTGATGAGATAAAGCTCTACCCCAAAGATCGGTGATAGATACGGGGAAACCAGCATCTCTTTTAGCGTCAATATCTTCTCTCATACCATTGTAGTAATCGAAAGTTTCAATAACATTGATACCACCATAATTCATAATAGAATGTCTCAAATCCCAAATGTTACCATCGTCAAGGATTTTTTGAACACTGGTGAAATTGTTAAGGGCAATGGTTCCCACCATCCAATTACCACCGGAAAGACCGACCAAATAAGTCGACGCTTGCAAAAGACCACCCAAGCCGTGTTCGGCAGCCCCTCTTGTTCTATTATCCAAAGCAGACAATTCACCGGCACCAGCCAACATTGCCCGGTAACCACCACCAGAAAATGCCAATCCAATGGTCAAAGACTTATTGGCCCTGTTGTGTAAAAAGTCGGAAACATCGAAATCAGTCATGTTACATTGTTGAAGAAACTCTTCCAAATTTTGGTCGGTGACTTTATGACGATTAGCAATCCATTCAGCTTCGTCCCGTGAAATACTGTCGGCAACACGAACAAGATCACCAGAAGGACAATCGACTTTACCAGGAGCATAAGAATCGGTGGGCGACCACGCCACTGCAGTGGATGCCAACCCGGCTAAAATGAAACTAACCTTCATCTAGTATACTGGTTATAAACGAAGAATGAGAAATATGGGGTTATTGCGTATATTTAAATATTTTACAGACTTCCATACATTTGCGAACGGGTTGTACGGAAATGGTTACGACCACCATCTGACCAGATGCCGAGATACCAGGGGCTTGTAACCACCGAGACATGATCGTTGGCCAATTACAGAAACTGAGTATATGGCGAAATCCTAATAGTAGCTTTTTGGGCTTTTTTTGGGGGGGGGGAGGGGAGGGGGGAATCTACCGTGTGTAACCAACGCAGTGTGAGACGTTGTTAATGTGAAAAACTGGTAACTATATTATTTTATGATCCGCGGGGTAGCTCCAGGGTGCGTTTTTATTTTGCACTTTACTTAGGTCATTATGTGACTAAGCCTCATGTCATAGCGACGAATGAAATTGGTGGTGAGTGATGAAACACTAAAGCCACTTTGCCTGGAAATACGGTGACCTTATCGCACTCTCGGCTATAGGTTCTTTGGATATTTGGTTAATTGGTTTACTAGTTTACCCACCAGTGGTGATGTGATGCTGTTGCTGCTGCTGTTGCTGCTGCTGAGATGCCTGGTTGTGAGCACCGTGTCTCGATTATAGACTGCGTACTGTTCGGCAATCAATTATCCGGTTACAGAACCACTGTCCAGCTCCAGCTCCAGCTCCAGCTCCAGCTCCGATGTGAGTATAATCAATTTGTCCACTTTTACAGATCTCTGTGTGCCCCTCCTAAATATGGACAATCTGGAACTCTACGATCGGTAGCAACCGTACTAAAAATGGTAGCATTCTCTCAAAATGCAGGTCCCTTAACCAGATGCTGCATTCGTACCCTGAACCAGCCGGATGTATATATCTGTCCTCCGTATTTCCCGTGGCTATTCAAGATTGTCTTATTTAGGGACTGCAATACGTATCAGCCTCTTGTATTTTTAAAAAATATTGCTCCCGATGCCAAAAATACTATTGAGTTATCCGCTTACAAAGCATATACTATAAATCTCACCCAGCCAATATCGTAGTACCAGCGCACTCACCAATCTATGATATGTGATTTATGTGTGATCAATAATCATTCGTTTTATTTATCAATAGACCATTTCAAATTCTAACTTAGTCCTGTTTATTAATAGTTTGTACAAGTTTGAAATTTCTTCTCATCTTGCGTCTGGCAAAATCATCAAAACTTGCGGTCAAAAACCTTAAATAACCTTGTCTGAGTTATTTATAAATCAGAGAGCAACGACTTCTCTTTTTTCACTTGCGCTAGTTTGGACCGTTGTCTTTCCTGGTAGTTTATTTGATTATGAAATTCTTCTACACTATCAACCCAAATATATTGGTCGTTTAATTTCACTTCCTCTTGTTCCTTTTCCTTCTTGATCTTTTTCGAGGCCACTTTCAATGACATAACAAATGATTTAATCCGGTAATGTTTGAATCTGCCCAATTGTAGTAGTTTTATTTGTACCATCTCCGGCTCATAATTACAACTGTCCAAAAGTTTGTCCAATTCTGAATCATCAATTTCAACCTGCTGCTGTGAAAGAACGGACTTCACCTGTACTTTCATGAGCTCTTCTTGTGCCCTTTTCTTTTCCATTTTCGAGTCTATCATGATAGTCAAAGTCGATTCTAATGATTTGCGAAAATAATCTAAAAATGACCTTTTTGTAATTGACTTGATCAACTCAATATCAATTTCATCATGCCCGAAACTTCCACGGAAACTGTAGCTTTTGTTCACAATTTTTTCCAACCAGTTTTTATGGAATAGCAATTTTTCTGATTCAACATCAAAGTTATTGCTCTTCTGGGCCGGTGTAATTGAATACCACATATTGCTAGGAAGTACTTCGTCAGTTGTGGAATCTTTAACCGAGTCGATGAACGGTTGCAAAATATGGCTGCGAAACGCTTGTTCGTTATATTGTTCAACTAGATATAGTAGTTCTTGAAGAAAAGTATCTATTTCCGAAAGTAGTTGTCTATTACTTTGTGTTGAACTCATGATAATAATACAGAATCCCACCTTGGTTCTGTTGATCACAACATTACTAAGAATTGAATATCCGAGTTGTTTCTTAGTTCTCAACTCATCTATGGCGTTGTTGGAAATGAAATAGGAAATAATTTCGCCAAAGGTCCTAGTAATGATGTTCTTTCTGTCTCCAAATTGGATGTAATGGTATATCGTGGAAAGAGGATCTTTCGAGTTGGAATTTGTTGTAGAGTAAATAAAATTACCCTGTACATTATAACTCGAATTGATTTCTATCGAACTTGGAAAGTAGTCGTCCAAAATTGATTCATTGTTATTTGAAATCATCTTGACTATGGCTTTTGCATTTTCTATAGTATCCCCAGTCACTAGAATTTCGATGTACTTTTCAGTCTCTAAGTACCAATTTCCGAATTCTATCAAATCGTCGATATCTATCAATTCTAAAGCTTCTATTCTTTGATCAATACTCCAGATATTTCTTTCTAATAGCAACAATGAACCTGAAATTGCTTGTTTAATCCCATTAGTATTTCTGAGACTAGTGTATTGCTCTCTGACTTCCACTCTAGCTCGCCTTAGCTCGTTATAGAGTACATGACTCAACTCTTTCATAAGAAATTGTTCAAAATCGTCTAGAATAAACTTTAATACCTTTGATAATCCTTTTGTTATCCCAATTATTGTGAAGCCAATAGATTCATTACCAACTAATTGAGGATAAATTCCCCAAGAGTATCCGACTAGTTCAGCAGCGTAGAACTTTGTTCGAAGCCTAGTGCCATATAACTGACAAATGATCTCAATACACATGTGTGAAGTTGCAGTTGAGCTCCTACCGCTTTGTTTTGTTCTTTGATACTGAAATGAAACAATAGATTTTGCATCGGAACATTTTTGAAACCATGCTTCAATGTATTGAGTCTTTTCCAATAGTATAGGTTCTTGCGGAACAAATTTCTTAGTGTGGTACACAACAGAACTATTTTCCGACTTTTTAATGAGTTTCTCTATTTCCTCCGAAGAATGGAAAATAAACTGGTTGGGTTTGGGAAAATACCTTTCTGGTATACGGGATTTTTCTATCCCTTTGTATATGTTCAATGGGATAAGTGTATTCAATTGGTATTCAAATTGATAGTTTTGATCAAATTCATTTTCACAATTGTCATCAATTAATTCATCATCTTTCAAACTCTTCAATATTGAAAATTCAGGATATGTAACTATAATAGAGAGTTTTTCCAATGAGAAAATGTGCTTAGTATTTTCTAAAAAATCCATTTCTTGAGAATGCAATTTTGATAGATTGCGAGATGGTATAAAGGACTTCTTATCATCCTTATTATTGTTCTTTGTTGGGTCATTTTCGTACACTTTGTCAAAATTAAGATCAAGATAATCATGGTTACTAAAAACATCGTTTGGATCATCTGAACTTCCGAGTATATTCTCATAGTTTGATGAGGATTGCAATCTAATTGCTGTTTCCATTATCTCATCCATCGATGATGTACTTTCTTTATAATAATATCCTAATTTGGAGATAGTTGTGTAATCAGACATATATCTTGAGACATACTCTAAGGGAAGATTTCCAAGATCATTAATGTATGTCAATATTAGTTTAATGAGCTGGGAAAGATTTTTGCATCCATTTTTTGTCAACCTTGCATCGATAATCAATACTTTATAATCAATGGTTAAACACTCTGTACCCACATATATTGAATGTATAAAGTTTTCTTGAAGGCACAATAATTGCATTAATGAGTTTGTAGACTCGTCTCCTAGTAAATTACACCAAACATTTTCATAGAGCAAGGGTGTTCCACTTGGAATTGGAAATATTAGTCGGAGATTGGAAAATTGAGACTTGATAAACAAAAGCTTATTTTTATGAAGAATGTTGGAATAACTATTGCTTTTATTGAGATACAGATATTCTGTAACTGAGTCTTTTCTAGATCTGGTAATGAATGAATTCTTTTTTTTCTGTGGTTTATCAATAGATTTCCATCTAGATTCATTAGAAATTATACTAAGTGAACTTGCTGAACTGTTTCTTTTTGATACATTTGATTTGCTCTTCGATATTATATCTGAAAAATTAGATAAAACTAGCTTTTGGAGTGTGTTCAATGACTGGCTGCTTAAGAGAACTAATGTAATTTTTTCTGAAACAAAATTTTCCTGAAAATAATCTTTCAATGCCTTCTTTATGTTTATAGATTTTAAATTGGGGATATCGGTAAGAGTATGCAGGGAGCCAGTCCCAAAGCGGCTGAATGGATGATTTTCATTGCTGATGATTCTCAATCCATGGTAATTGATTTTATCTAATTTTGATAAATTTGTTTCGTGTTCACTCTGAACCACTTTTATTTCATTCTTGAATCGTTTTTCTTCGAATAATGGATTCTTGACGAAAGACGAGAAGTTTCTTAGAGCATAATTGAAAACAATCTCTTCATTATACTTTGCCTCAGTTAAGGGAACCTCAAAGTAGAAGCAAGTGTGCTCTCCTGTAGTGAAAGCATTGCACACTCCTCCATACATGTTAATTAAATCTAAGAATTCGGTGGATCCAGGAAACTCTTTAGTTCCCAAGAATACCAGGTGCTCACATAGATGAGCCAAACCTGGAAGGTCAGAGGGATCACAGAAACTACCAGACCCAACCGAAATTGCACAGGAGGCTGAAACTGAGGAAGGATTGGATACTAGAAGAGCTTTGATACCATTTTGAAGCTCAATTAATCTATGTGAGGAAGAAGAATCTGCAAGTGGCTTTTTGAATGCTATGGGGATTGTAGTTGCCCTTGAAAACATAGTAAGGTGAAGGATATGAGCGGGAATGAAGCCGTTAAAGGAGACTTGTTGAAGATGAGATACGGTTGGGTGCAAATTTCCAAATTGGGCAGGGACAATTACAGGCTCTTACAAATCGAATACTTTTGAAGTTTCAACGAGGATTATTAAATTTGAGCTTAGAAATATGTTTGAGAAAGTAAAAAGGGTTTACTTCTATAATTTACTTATAATTCAATACTTGTTTCTCTTTCAATAGTGGGAGTTTTATTTGAATAGAGATATTCCCCAGTAGATGTGGAAGGTTGCACTATAGAATTTTCACAAATTTTTCTATATTTAGTTGTGTTTTTCTAACCTCTATATCCCTACCTGTTACTTTTGACTGTCAAATGCATCAATACTATCTATCAAAAGAAATAGAATGAGGTTGTTGATGAAAGACTCCAAATATGTTCTACAACTTGACTATACTATGTAAATTTTAGTATAGAAATCTCCGATATAGTGTAACGGCTAGCACGGTTCGCTTTCACCGAGCAGACCCGGGTTCGACTCCCGGTATCGGAATTATTTTTTTGTACCAGTTACCAATTGAGAACGTGTTGGGAATAAATGTTTGAAGAATAACAACAACATGTACCACCCATACCAAATCAGGGGTTTGTGGGGTATATTAAACGTATGTTTCTACACTCCATATAACTGCATCTGTCAAGTAAGCTTTTCTTTTGATGTAATGCAGCAATGACAGAAGGTGGAGAAATGCTGGATGCTTCTAGACTTGGAATAAAATGTAAGTCGTGCACCGCATATGTGTGACCCCTAAAAAGAAACGTTATCGCAGCGTGCAGTCACCAGCCCAACCCCCTACAAACAATGATAAAGATTGAACAACTCCACTTTACATGGATACCATCTTTCCGATACCAACATATCTACCAACATATCAAGCTCAAAGTCTGAACGAAACACGCCCTTTATAACATTTAGCCAATACCGTCGACTCAATATAGGTGACTGAATGAAGAATAGGTTATCATGTCTAATCAATACGTTTATAACAATTATCAGTATTCGCCAAACATGGGATATTCCAACATCAACGGAGTGAATGGCACCAACAACAGTGTTGGAGGCAGTAGCAATAACACCAGTCCACTTTTCAATAATTTGAACTACATATCACCTAGTGGAGGCTCTTATTCGAGTGCATCATCTACGGCTTCTGCTGGTTCTGGAGCTAGTTTCAGTTTATCTGGTAATGGGGGTTCGGTTTCTAATACCACCAGTAACCTGTCGAATGGTGTTGGATCGAACTATTCTTTCCATACCCCTAGACTTAGATATTACCTTTCTAAATCGTTTGATATTGAAGATGACTTGGAATTTTGCCCGGATATTCAAGAACAAACGTTTTCGTCCAGTCCAAGCTCCAAAAAATTCAACCCATACACTGCAACCGTGTTTTCTCCTTCCCAGGAGTCAAACACTCAAACCGCCTCTAGAGTACATACACCAAGGCTCAAAAAGCCTTTGGAGATCATTCATCCTCAAACTAAAATGAGGGTGGGATCCCCTGCCACTCATAAGTAGCTGGCCAATTATACCTGTACACATCAACTATTTTTCAGTGGTGTGTGAACAGGTTGTATCTACCAGCTCTTATGATTGCCATGACTAGCACATAATTACGAGTATTGATGAACTTTCCTATTTTTTTAGATCGTATGTAATATATTAGATTAACCAAAGAATATTGGTGTTGTCAAAACAATCAAGATCCCATTAGGTGATGTAGATCGCACTAATATGGTGAAATTAGGGGAAGTTAAACGTTGAGTAGTAGATAGTAGTCGTTCGGTGCAGGTTCAACAATTGTTGCAACTTTGGTTGCCAAATTAGCATATTTACACGAACTTACAATGCGATATAATAGTGGGGTCCAATGTGCCAAATAATAGATATGAAATACTAACTATTGGGAATAAGGTACCAGGAAGAAAAATTAATCCGAGTGAGATCAAAGCCTAGAAGGAGGCGAACAATCTAAGCGGTATAGATCAGTAGGGGTCCATATGTAAGGGGTCCTTGAAGGGTTGTTTAGTCATTAAAAAAGCGCTTATTTTCCTGGACCATCATCGATGCATGTCAGAAGCGAAATACCCACACTTCTACACTTGCTTCTCATGCATAACTACACACTTTAAATTCGTTTTGAGCAATACGCCAAGTTGTGAACGCCAGACATGAAACATGCAGTTATTGGATGTTGTGGATGGCGTTTCTTCAAACACAATTTTGTGCCTGACTATTGTCTCATTTTCCTATTATTGGACTAACGTCTAGTTTTAGTAATTTTTTTCTCGTTAAATCAATACCAGATTAGTCCAAAAAAAGATTTTGAGTCAAAACAACATCAAAAAAGAGTGAAACAAATAGCCACCAAATTAAAGGTATTGTGCTGATTTACCAAGCTCAGATCGATTGGCTATATTCGCGTCATATCTTACCCCACTTACTCAAGGGGTAGTAATCCTGTGAATTCTCGAGTAAATGTAACTATTACACGACACTGCCCACTCGCCTAACCATAAGTCTCCGCATTATGACTAGATTATGACCGTTGGGAACACTTGACTTCATACAAAAGAATTTTGTGTAATTACGTCGTTTGTCTGTTTAAGGTTATGATGCGTACACTTGGCTTATGGCAAGATGAACATTAGTTTGGTATAAATTGATGGAATTTTCTCAGTGATTTTCTCTTATTATTCAAAATCACTTCATATACCCCCCCATAAATAACCATATCACATAATGCAACCAACCCAGTTATTTCTCGGATTAATCGCAGCTTCTGTCTCGGTTCAAGCAACTGATGCCTCGCAAATAGACTTTGTCACTAGATTGGTTAATGATGCTAAATCCAACGCAAGAGACTACTTGAACTACATACAGACCGCAAGAACTTCTGTTCCTGCTGAATTTACCTCGTTGGCTAGAGAAGTTCAAACCTACACCGACGATTCCTACACCACTTTAATTAGTGCGGACAGTATCAACGTTAGCGAATTACAATCGTTTGCAACTCAATTACCTTGGTACAGCAGTAGAATTGCCAACGCCAACGCTGGGTCCGGTGGCTCAGCTTCTGGTGGCTCTGGTGGTAGTTCTACTCGTGGATCTAGTGGCTCGTCTTCCCACGGTTCTTCCTCTAAGACTTCATCTGCATCCTCGTCCACTGGTATTGGTGCTGGTTTGGTTATCCCAGGTGGAGCAGCTATTGCTGGATTGGCAGTTGCTATGCTTTAAACTAAATAATTCAATCAACAAACAATTAACATGTTATTAGTGTAGATTCGGTTACTCGGATGGCATAGCCCTACCCCACTTTATGCCCCAAACAAACAATAACACATGGTGGATTAGAAAGATCAATTTTATTATGAATTTGGCGTTTTGACTTATCGAAAGCGAAACTCTTGTTATTGTTTTCGTTTGGCAACTACTTGGTCTATTGTTCAAATCAGCCATAGTTTTCTACAGAGACTTCTGCATTTTCTCAACAGATATTGTTTCCAAGTACGAAAACCCCATTTCAAGTCTTGATAATTTTACATGAGCCTACTTGAGATTCCGAATTTGCACAATACCATGTACCCTGGGTCATAAGGATTGTTCAGACGCTAGTAATTTTCTGTATATGGTTATATGGCTTTCCTTGAAAAAATAAATGTAGTGAGCAACCAAAAAATAATGACTCCTAGGCGGTTCGAACGCCTGCATCTTTACGATAGTAGAACTTGAGTCTACCGCCTTAACCACTCGGCCAAAGAGCCAATTTGTGAGTAAATAATTCTTGCTATTTTTGTTGCTAAGTCAAATTAGTATCACAGTAATACCTATGTTGGTCACCTACTCATGGTTCAGTCTGGATTTCAATCAGTTATCGATCATCCACTAAATTGTTTAGATTATAGTACTTTACCTTAAGATGATGGCCAATATTACGAAAACTTATAAATCCTTTTATTTTTAAATTTCGATTTGTACAATTTGTACAATTTTAAAAAATTGCTGAGAAGAAAGAATTTTTGAATTGCTTAAAAAAAGTTCGAAAAAACGAACAAAAGGAAGAAGCCTAATAAAAATTAAGTTAAGAATATACATATGTCCCTGGAATACATTGAATTTACCAATTTTGATATATTTCATTAAAGCTAACGTCTAGCTGTATTGAAAAAAAGAACGAAATATTACTCAACAAAGCGTCCGTGATAGTTTAGTGGCTAGAATTACCGCTTGTCGCGTGGTAGACCGGGGTTCAATTCCCCGTCGCGGAGTTTCGTTAGCGCAAATGGTTTAGTGGTAAAATCCAACGTTGCCATCGTTGGGCCCCCGGTTCGATTCCGGGTTTGCGCATTCTTTTTTTTCTTAAAACAACATTAACCTGTTTTAATGGGTCCCCACATTGGTGAAATTAGTATGTTCCTGGTTAGATTGTGGTATTGAAAGACGTTGGATATGTCAACCCCAAAAAAGACAATTTGCGCACAAAATCTACCCCATGGGTCGCGCCCTTTTTAGGAAATGAAAATGAAGTTGTAATTAGTTAGCATCACAAATTTAAATAAACGACATCGTTAATACTTATTGCCATCAACACAAGAGAACAAGTCGCTAGAGTAACAGTACCAACTTTAGCATCCGCCAAATCCTTCTCATTCCTATACATCCTAATACCAACCAACCGCTGTAAATGTCACAGATACAACCAGTACAGTTACCTCAAAATAGAGGCGAAGCACACCATCAGCCAGTGATTACAGATAATGGCCATCTTGCGGTTCCCGACAGGCGTCAGGTCAAAAACCGATTTGGATGGGTCCGTCGGTTGATGCAAGGGCAGAATAGGCAGAATGTGAATATCAATACCAGAAGCCATCCCAGACCAGAGGGAAGAAGGGACCAGAGAAATAAGACTAATGTTACTATCGATGGAAATCATCCTGGAAATACTAAATCAGTTAGGCGTAAGAGTGACAGTGCAGGTTCGAATGCAACCGAAGACCCGGAAAATGCCAGAGATATATCCAGAAGACGCAAGTATTCGTCAGGTAGCTTGCCATACTCGTTTGATAGTGATCATCCTCCCAGCGATAGTGATCAAATGACGATGAATTCAGATAATATCAGTACTATCCCCCTCAAATCTTTTATGTCCATCCAATCGACCAAGTCTCCATCCATATTAAGTAATGCCAATAATGATCAAACTTCATTAAATGCATCTACAGCAGAAACTTCGATAGCCCCCAGTATTATTACTAATAATATCACTCCAGCTCAAACTCATCCAGCACCATTACATGCATCCCATGATCGCGATAGCGAGTCTATTGTGACCTTGGCCAGCTCTTCCAGAAGAAGAAGGAGAAGAAGTATTGACACTAATTGTAGCACTGCGGGTATTCCTCCAGCATCGATTATGGAACGGCTTTCGGTGCAACCAACAGCTGCAAATAGTTTATATGCCGTGAGCGTGAGGACAAGTCAATTGGAACCGTCCCAATCTAGTATGTACGATTCCACCGATCAGACCAGTTCAGTCAAAAGTGAGTGATTGTTAGTTTTCACCATGTCATTGATGTAAAGATAAGATTTTGTAAAGATATCTGCAAAATTAATATTTATGGACACTGAAGAATGTGGAGGATCAAAAAAAAAAAAAAAAAAAAAAAAGAATATTATTGAGTCCCCCACCCAGTATTATGGAATGCTTCTTTTTGTATTGTAGCTACAAAGCTTGTGTGGAAATATTTAGCAATACATGAATCAAAATAATTGCGGTACGGATTCTAAAAAGCTATGGAATGGCACTGGAACCAAATTCAGTTTCGTAAAATTAACAACTGCTAAATTGATGTTTTGAGGTTTTGAGGTTTTGAGAGTTTGAGGGATTTGATAAAAAATTCAGATTCTGTAGTGTTGCTGATTATCAAATTGGCAGGTTTGGCGGTATGGCGGTAAAACCGAAAAAAAATATATGAAACAGCGAGCCAAGAAATGAGTCTAATGGCCAACTACTACCCTGGACTGGTACAAAACACGTTTGGGTTGGTGGGGAAGATGTTGGATAATAAACCAGACACATAAAGATGGGTCTGCATCAAGGATGAGCTCATAAAAAATATTCAGTGACTGCGAAATATACCCAGTAATTATTAAACAATATTAATCATAGCTAGCTGGAAGTATTGGGAAATAACTAGGAACCTGCTAAAACACAGTCAAAGAAAATGGATGGTGTTCCTATTTTAAAATTGTCTGGCTGTTTTTTATTATTTTGTGTTATTTTATATTTTTTTTTCCAAGAGTAGACCCAAAAAATACAGGGTCCTGTGTCAAACTCGTTAGTGTAGAAAGAATAGTCAGGTTTAACCAAACTGTTGAAATATTAAAGAATTAGGGGGTCTCTCCAAAGTTTTGGCGGTCAACCCTTTTTCTTGATGCAAATTATTTCTAGGTATAATTATTGGAGCTCATTTTAGGTTTAGTTTAAAGTTGCATCTTTGCAGTATCTAGGGATGATAAGCCCAGAAGACCCACCATGACACGGCACTCGCATTGTAGAGACAATTGTATGGTCTTTCGATACGGATTCTTTCACTTAACCATCGAACTCCCCAAACGTTTGAGGTGTGACTTGGTTGGATCATCGATAGCCAACATTACAGCTGTATTCATTCCCCCTACTACAACGATTTATGAAGTGAACTTCGAGGATGATCAAAGACATATCGTGAAGGTGGCACAATGCCTTCCGCGAGACCGGCCCATCTTCGGGGCTTTCTACTAGTAAAGAGCTCTCTTTCTACTGTGTTCTCACCACTCTTACCCTCATGTCGCTTTTATTCTCACTCTTACTCTCACTCACTTGAAGACTCTGGTCTACAGGCTATATATATATATATATATATATATGGGACTTGTCTCCTTCGGTGGTCTATCTGTGGTCTATCTGTGGTCAGTGACGAACCCAAGTGCTCAGCTTATTACTGGTCCCTGGTATTTCCGGCTGCCCTTATCGGACCCGTAACAACCAGTGGTACCATCCACGACTTCGATGGCATCACCAAAGCTTCCAATTGTTCCCTAACCAGATCGGTCCAAGGAGTGTGTCACCACCACTTTCCCCCGATTGTCCACACGTTCCAGATCATGGGCCCTCGTTGGGGCTTAAACTGTTTGTAGATGACTAATACAATCTAGTGTTACATTAAGTTCTGTTCTCTTACGTCTCTGAGTCTGACTCAGAATGTTCACTGATTGTATGACGCTTAAATTGTGCTCGTAAAAATAAACAAACGAATCACTTAAAAATAAACAAAAAAAAATCCGTTCTTAATCTACACCAACCAGAAAAAAAACTAGATCCAAAGAGGGTATATATATATATTGCGGTGCCTTTCGTCATGGGCACTTTCAGCAACGATACCATCGAGGGCGATGTGTATATCCAAAGATTATCGACCTATGTCCGGCGGAATGAAGAGGCACTTGCCAACGGATTACTCTTCTTTTCCAAAAACAGAAACTCTACCGGATCAGTCAAGCCCCTAAGACTTACTTTCAGTATCCATCACTTATACTTCATCACCGAAAGAATCGAATCGTCTCCTTTGGGCGTCGATGTGGGACCTCTCAATGTCAAACTCGATACCCCTAATCAAGAACCTACGTTCATCTCATTTATGGCTAATAACGCTCGTTCATCCAAGCATTTCGATAGTGACACCCGCTCCATATCTTCTATCAACTCGATGAAATCCATTGTTTCCTCTGCTTCTGTATACTGGCGATCCTTTTCCCTCAGTAAAGATCCCAAAATCATCAACAAGGATCTCAAATACCTTTATTCTTCATTCACAAAGATCCCCTGTTTGATTTTGACCCCAAAAACAAAGGTAGGCAGTATTACTTCCTATGAAGAATATCCCTGTGACACATCTGTTCCTCTTAGGATGTTCAAAAACTTGCAGGTGCTAGAAATTGTCGATTATGATCCCAATGAAGTGTTTGGCTGGCATATTTTGAGTGAACAACTTCGGATTTTGATCGTTCGCAATTCAAAGCTTAGTTCCATCAATGAATTACTCTTTAATCTCGTTATTGATGACGAATCCGGAAGATCCACCTTTACTTCTCATAAACAACCTAGAAAATTCACCGATTTCATAAACCTGGAAGATCCAGACGAGGCTATACAACCTGGAAATAGTGCCTTTAGGTACCCTCGAAAACGTGAAAGAGCAACCACAACCTCAGGAGCTGGCTCCTATCCCAAAGAGTCTTTTTTCACCGAAATCACCAAGGACTATGAAACTTTACCGGAATCCAAATGGTCCTATTTGAAGCAATTGACCATTTCTGAAACTTCTATTACATCTATTCCTGCTTTCATATTCAAGCCTTTATCCAATTTGGTAAAGCTAAATCTCTCCAATAATTTACTCGAAGACCTACCCGATGGTCTAGACCAATTGGTGAATGTTAAATACTTGAATTTTGCCGATAATTATATTACTAACTTGAACAAACTACCAACTAATCTAACCTATTTATCTGCGGTTAACTTTAATAATAATAAATTAGTTGATCTATCAGGCTTAGAAAACTTGAGCTCACTTGAGAAAATTGATCTTAGAAGAAATGAATTGTCTGATTTGAAATCGTTGAAGCCAATAGTTTTGCAATTCATGAAGAATTCAAAGAAGTTTACCAATGTTTACCTATCAAATAACAAATTGCATAAAAACTACAGAAGTGATTTATTTAATTTATTTAATGGAGTGAAGTATAAAAATAATATGAAAATCGATGATTCGAGACCAGGGTATTTTGAAAGTGCTTTGTTATTAGATGCAGAAAATTCAATCAAATTCATGGATAAATTTTTGAATGAGTCAGATTACAATCCAAAAGATCCAAAGGAACAAAGGGCTCTGACAAATTCAATTGAAATCAACAACATGTTCAATGAAATTTCGAATAGATCTAGTTTTCCAAATCCTACCCCTGAATACAAAAAAGGACACCGTCGTGCACATACCCTTGAAGCTTTAATGGAACCTTTCGCATCAATTAAGATTACCAACAACTTCGATGACGAACGGACACGCAAATATGAACTTTCTCATAGTGTTTCCACTACTTCACCTACTATAGCACAATCAGATGCCACCAGTATTGTGTCAATTCTGAAAACTCCAAATTCTCCTTTGAGCACAAATCACAATCTTACCAACAAACTAGAGCCTCCGGCTAGTTTTTCATCAAAACAAACACTCTTGTCTGTACACCTTAACAATTCTAACCTGTCAATTGGGAGCATTAATATGAAAAAATCAAATACGTTAACACAGTTGGACATGGAAACCTTAAACACCACCGCACCTAACGTGGTTACTCCGATTCAAGTAACAGCAAGGATGAGTACATAACCAGCACATTGATCATGAATTTTCATAGGATTTTTAGGGGGTTAAGCTCATAAAGATTAAGACAAGTCTAGATCTATAAGTCATATGACTGAAAAATTATATGGATTTTAAGCTTCTATCTCGATATTAGGTCCTGGCCACCTGCAAAGCGGCCTTGATACCGACCTTCGTTAACTACAATTAATTTGCATATGTATAATATTGTATCAATAAATGATCTAATGAGTGGACTTGAAGTGATATCAGATAATGAGTGGCTTAAACATACGATCATCATTACATTGAAGAAGTGGGATTATTAGTCTTGTAAATATTGCTACCGTCTTGCCTTTTTGTTTTATTGTAAAAACAGTGCTTTTCGTTTGGAACCAATCGCCATACACCTGAGTGTTTTAATATCATGTTTTGTTGGCGCTGATTTTGCTTGATATCAATTCTAGCTGATTTTTGAAAGTAAATTAAATGTTGTAAGGGATACAATTATGTTGGAATGACAGTGATAAATTTCTAGCTTTGAAGGAAGAATTTGATTGTGGTGAAGTGCAATACATAGCGAGTTTCGGTGTAGAATATAACTCAAAATAATGAGGCATATTTCTAGTTAAATAATTCAATAAAGTTTTTATTAGCTGTTTGTTTAGAGTTGTGAATTCAATTGTGAAACTTCCATTGCCTTTTTTTTGCTCTTGTGAATTATATAAGATCTAGAGATACTGTTGAGTTTATCATTAGGGTATGCGAGGATCCGAAATTTGATAAAATTTTGGCTTCATGCCAACAAATTCCATCTCTGGTCCCATGAATCCATCGAAGTAACTATGAGGGTAAATTCCTAGGCTTGTTTAGAACTAAATGTTTGAAAATAAAATTTTACTTATTTTACAGCTGTTGATAAATCAGTAGGGAAATTAAATGATCCGAAAATCAGTATTACTGGCTATGAAGCCACACCCCGATTAACGGGTAAAAGGTATTCCCGCTTTGTGAAAAAGTTTTCTCGTTGAATTTGCACGGGTGGTTATGTTCCATGAAAGCCGTTTTCTAGAACAATAGTGCCTTCGCCACTGAAGGCTCCGAAAAGTATATCTAGACCTGACAGTTTTAAATTGATAGGTATTTGTTTTATGCTTTTTTTTTTTTTACCGTTGTAATTGAAAATTTTCGCTTGGCTCATCAAGAATGGATCAATTATATCTAAAGAGGTTGATTGACATTTGATAATTATTATGGGTTTTTTAAAATAGTAACTATCAGGTAACCACATGCTTTGAAGTCCACAAAGGATAAATTTCAATGCTCATAAATTGACGAAAGACACGATTTCCTATGGTTTCAATTAGGATATCGGTTGTAGATACTTGAAATTCTTGTCCCTGGAATCATGATATATATTTTTTGGTTAATGTTGCTAGATTGTATATAATGTTGCTTACAAAGAGAAAGCCCAGCCTCGCTTAATCGATAAGTAAATGGCTTGGATATAGATGTGGCTTCTAACTAAGCCCATATAGAATAATAGGGGTGGGTACCTTATCCAGGGGCATAACGTAGTGGCTTCCTCCTTAGCCACCTAGACGTTGAGATAATTTGAAGAGTAAATTTTTCACACCTCAGTGAGCGTAGATAGTTGCGATAACTATTTCGGTCCTTGATTGAAATTGATGAGAATGGCTGAACGTTAAAAGTTATCGATAATGCATAATAGAATAAAGTGAAATGCCAAGAAATCTAACAATAAACGCAAGACCAACGATAAAGGGATACGCATTGATTTAGACATGCCGGAGAACTATTCGGGTATCTTCCGATGTGCTCAGGACTACTTTTCTGGATATAGCCTGCGCAATCTGCCTAATCTAGTATTTGAATTTGCGGCTTCACAACAGTCGCTTCAATAGAAAATTAGTCTTTAAACAAACGGCAAAAAAGGTTTGAATGCACTATAGGAGAATTTACATAGTTCTATAGGGGTTCGGACTATCTAGGGAGGGGGAGGGGGAGGGGGAGGGGCATTATGAGTTGGAAAACCTGTCACTGCCACAAACGTGCCCAATGCCCAGAAAAAATATGCACAACGGTATTGATGAAAGCTGTCAAAACTGGGCCCGAATTATTCCGAACAAGAAAAGTAATAACAGCCAAGTTTTTAACGAAGCAGATAAGATGAATTGCCACACTCTGAACTAACAAGAGATATATTTCAAGTGAATCTTGTTCATATGAAAAAGGCGCAATGGGTCTAAAAGAGAGGCTGTCACTTGAGCCGTGCAAAGGAAAAAATACAATAGACGTAAACCTGCATATTTCTACGTCATTTCAGCCCCATTGGCTGCTAATAAATATGCCTACTAAAAACCGGACAAAATCGGTTTCTTTGAATCTAATGACAGCTTAACTGCATAACCATCAATATATGCACTATTGTTATTTTTTTTTTTTTAACGTAGTTTTGCTCCTACATTTCAAATGCGTACTGTCGTAATTAAATACTCTCAGTAGGCAGTGTTAAGCGGGTTTAGGGGGTTGATTTGACAAGACCCATCCCTTTATCACTTGACGGCCTATTATTTATTCTAGATTCTTCTCAATGGAGCCCTGTGAGTGGCTGTAATGTGGCTCTGTAGGCTGATCTGTTACGGACAAGCCGATAGAGCATCCAAGAATATTATATAAGTACATAACAGTATCATTCTTATTAGAATATATTTGTTAACCATTTAAATTCTTAGAAATCTTTTAACATTATTTAATATCTACATTTCGTTGATATTATATCTCAAACTTATTTATTTGATAGAGATTATCTTACTGGTTGAGATTTTCATTGATAGACATGTCTGCCCCATCTTCAAACGTTACTATCGTGTCTAGTAGGGATGACAAAAAAAATTATTCGACGGTAACTGAAAGAAGAGTTAGTGATCTTTCAGACCAACTTGGTGATGCACATTCAAATTTACTTTCAACAAAAAAAATTATCATTTGCTTATTGGCATTGTCCTTAGCTATGATTGTTTCCTTTTCTGATCAAACAGGTATTACTGTCGCACTACCAGAGATTGGTAAAGAATTGGATGCCCAGAATTCTATTAATTGGGCTGGTACTGCCTCATTGTTAGCGAACACAGTATGCCAAGTGCTATTTGGAAGAATGTCCGATATCTTTGGTAGAAAGGCAGTCTTATTAACTTGCTTGGGAATCTTGGCTATCGGAGATGTCGCTTGCAGTGTTGCCAAGACAGGTGTTCAATTCTTTATCTTCAGAGCTATGGCAGGTATTGGTAATGGTGGTGTATCTTCCATATCTATGGTTGTGCTCAGTGACATAGTTACACTCAAACAAAGAGGAAAATATCAAGGTATCTTGGGATCCTCTGTGGGTATAGGTAATGTCGTTGGACCTTTCTTGATGGCTGGATTCATGAAGGCAGGCTCTTGGAGATACTTCTATTACTTCTTGGCTCCTGCATGTGTGACTGTTATGGTTGCAATTTATTTTTTAATTGATGGCCGCGGCAAACAATTGAATGGAGTCTTATCAAAGAGAGATAAATTTAAAAAGATAGACTACTTGGGGTCATTGACTATCACAGCTGGCCTCACGTTGCTTTTGGTCCCAATAAGTGGAGGTGGGTCTACCTATGCATGGAATAGCACCCTTGTTATCGTGACATTTGTGTTGGGGGGTCTTTTGTGTATTGGGTTCGTGTTAGTGGAGTGGAAAATTCCAGAGCTCCCAATGATTCCTTTACACTTATTCAAGAATCCCTCGTTATGCCTCTTATTTCTTTGCAACTTCCTTTTTGGTGCATCGTACTTCAGTTTTACTTACTACTTACCTTATTACTTTCAGATAGTCAAGGGTAAGGATGCCATTCATACATCTATTTTCCTCATTCCTTTGGTTTTATGCCAGGCAGGTATGTCCACAGTTGGAGGTCAAATCATTTCACGTACTGGACGTTATATTTATGTTGTGATGTCTGGTTTCGCTCTTTGGCTCCTTGGAAATGGGTTATTGCTCTTATGGAATCGTACACTCAATGATGGGATTTGTGTTCTTATCCTTTTGATTATGGGTATTGGAGTTGGATTTACATTCCAGCCTTCCATGGTCGCTGTGCAGGCACAGGCCAAGAAAGCTGATCGTGCTGTGGTTATTTCTACAAGGAATGTGATGAGATCTTTGGGTGGCTGTGTTGGAATTGCTCTTGGATCAACTATTGTCAGTAACACTTTGTTGTCATCATTGGCCACTGAAAAATCCCAAAGTATTCTCAGCCCTTCGTATATTGAGAATATGAAGTCAAATATTTACTCCAAGATCCCAACATCAGGATTGAGCGAGAAACAATTGATCTACGTCAGAAATATGTACGTTGGGGCTCTTCATAACTACTTTTACATGATAATTCCTTTCTTAGGAGTTTGCTTGTTGAGTATGGTATTTGTCAAAGATAGAGGATTAAGTTGTATTGACGAGGTCCCACCACAACATTCAAAGGACTTAGAGTCTACTGATAGTTCTCAACAATCTGAAAAAACCCTTGAAACTACTAGATAAGCAACAGAGTTGATAAGAAACATTGCAGGTTCTGGCCTATTTAGCACCATTGACTCATCAAAAATATTGATACTTCACCAGAGTGATCATCGCTGGGCTGATTCGAAGTTAATTGCGATACACTAGGGTGGGGTGGGTTTATGATCAAAGGTCTCCATAGGATATTTATTGATGTCATCGTAGTGACACGTTGAGTAGTTTTATTTTTTAATATAGTGTGAAAATCATATTGTTTCCAAAATACTCTGTAAATTATTAATATTAAACACATGGATGCAATTTGTTACTACAGCAACGAAAAAATCACCTATCTCTGCGATCAATCTGTTGCGCCACCTGTCTCCATTGCGGCACTAAAATGGTTCATCTGCGTCTAACCTCCTTTATTCCCCTGCGCCTCAGATCGTGCACCTAACCACTAAAGCCACCTTGAAAATATGATAAAGTAGGCTTTCTATCTATACAATATAGTTAGGGATAAATTGCCCATTGGTGGCGCTATTCGAGTAGTTTCAGAGGCTCCTCGCTTAATGTGAGACACTCTTAAGCATTATACACTTTCCAATCCAAAAAGTTGCTCAATTTTCGTCTAAGGTGATTGTCCAAATTAAGGTCTAGAACTCCGACATGATAGCTCTTTATTGTCGGAGATGGAACAGTTGTTACTTGCCCAGTACGCATCGCTTCCTATTGCCGTGAACAGTCGTGAACAATTGGACGATGAAAGAATCCTTGATATAATAGAGTACATGAATTTACTTATTGACTCGCCTGAATCGATCAAAAAAAATATTCAATTTGGATAGGAATTTAGCTTATTGCATGCTATGACACCTTCACCCTCAACTACCTTCCTTTTGGGTCCTAATAATTTAAAGGAATCGGATCACGTGCACAGGAGCGTGACTCAATACCGCGTTGTATAAACACAATTTGTTGCAAACTAAAACTACCAAAACATGTACCCACTATCGTCACGGTATTCACATCAAGACAGGCTGGTGTTCCATAAGACGGCACATATAAATGATTTCCTTGGGCGTGTATCTCTGCCCGACCACAAAAAGGCTCTGATTTATGACGAAGGAAGACGGTCTAGAAGAGCTTATGATGACAATGTCCTACCTGGGCTGTTCAATGAGATGAAGTATGGAATCAAAGGGGCCAGGAGGACCCGAAAAACTGATTTCAAACCCGAATTCCAATTTGATTCCTATAACAGACGCGACGCATCCAATAAACCAATCAACCAACGACACTTGCGTTCACCCATCAAATCATTACCATCTCAAATTTCATCCTCTCCTCCCAAGTGCACTGGTCTCTACAAGTCAATCGCGTCAGACGCAGAAAGAGGTGGACCCGGAAGAGTATCTAAACCACGTATCACGCACAGAATGGAAGAAAATGGCCTATTTGGTAGATTACGAAAGTATCTAGGAAGCGTGGTTACAAAGTATGAAAATGAAGATCGAAATGTTGACAATGTGAGAAGTCTTCTCAGTACCACAACTGACGAAGAAAGACAAGAAAATGAGAGAAGGTATCAAACTAGAATGAGTGAATGTAGAAAAGATAGAGGTTATGAGAGAGGGAATGAACAAATTACTTCCAAGTCAAATTTCATTTACCCTCGTAAAAAGGTGTCCTTCACTGATAATTTGAAAAGCAGATCTCAAGAAAATACAATAAATGACTTAAAACTACAAATCAATCAGAAAGAACGAAAGATCGAAGACCAAGAACAAGCCATCGGTCAATTTCAGTCAACCATAGATCATAGAAATCGAGAAGTCAAAGAATTGGAACAGTCTATACAGCAAGATTTGAGAAAATATGAAATATTGGAATCCGAAAACCGTGAAATGACACAAAAGGTTGATGATTTGGGTGCAAGCAACATTGTTTTGAAAAATGAAAACAACACTTTGTCGAGAAAAATCGAAGATTTAAATAAATTTAACGCAAAAATAAAATTTGAATATGATAGAAAATACCAAAAGTTAGCTGAAGACGAATCGGATCTTTCGTCACAATTATATAAATTGGAAAAAAGGAGAAAAGAACTTGAAAATCTTGAGCATGAATTGAACTACAAGAAATCTGATTTAGACCAAAGGGAAAAAGAAATGAGGGAATCTGAATTGCAAAATCAAATTAAAATCAAATTAGTCTTGGTAAAAGAGAAATATGAAATTCAAAACTTCCAATTGACACAAGAAGCCATACAATTGAAGACTCTAATCGATAGACATACTGACGAATTCAAGCGGTTACGAAAGTTATTCGGCTATACAATCGAAGCTATTAATACCACTTCTTTAGAAGACCAAGGTCTGTATGGATCCATTTTTAATAAGATTGATAGTGAAATCAACCACCTTCAATCATTTAATAATGATGGCGATGTTACGGTTGAACACATTGATAATGGAACTATCGAAATCCAATTTATGGATTTCAAACAAGAATTGACCAAGACTAAAGCTTCAAAGGAAGCCAAGTTGAAGAAATTGACCGATACGTTACTTGTATTAAACCCATCAAATAACGCCAAACAAAATATGATGACAAGTATTCGAGCTTTATACTTAAAGAAGTATAAGGTGCTATACAAATTAAGAATTATCAATCAGATCTTGGCCAAGTTAAATCACGTTTTTGAGTTACAGGAAGACTCACAGATTTTACAAGATTTTATGAGACAAGGGCATCAAAAGGTTAGAGAGTGTTATGGGAAGTTAAAAAGAGAGATAGATGAAAGATATATATAGTGTAATATAAGCGGCCAAATCCTGCTCGGAAAGACAATAAGTAGGCTACTCTTCAATTGGATAACTCAACATTCATAAAATGCATTTGGATAGTTAATGTACAATGTCACATGACACGATATAAACACGTCTATACGCGTCTATACAGGTCTGTAATAGACTTATCTTACTGTGTTTGCCAGACAAAGTAGGAACCCCAGGAACAGAGCAACTGACTAATACCACATCGACCTTTTGTCATATTTTAACCTTGCCATGTCGTCTCTCCCTATAAAACTACAGCCATCCAACCTCCGTCCTATAGCATACCGAATTCTTTCCAAAAAGCATGGATTAAATCTTAAAACTGATGCACTTGCCATCCTTACGGAAACCATTAGTCACAAGTTCGGGTCTGATTGGAAGGGAACCAAGTCTCAACAGTTTTTGGAGGAAATTGCCCGGATCTGGAAGATAGAGGATCGGGGATTATTCATAGATGGAACTGGACTTAAACAAGTTCTTAAGGAATTGAACAAAAAGGATACTAGCGATGACAAGGGCCCTTCTCCAGCAGCACGATCAGACACCATGGTAGATGAAGTGGAGGATGAAGAAGCGGAAGAGGTTATTAATTGGAAAGATTACTTCGATATCATCAATCCTGATCAACAACCAAAATTCAAGTTCGATAGACATAGAAAGCAATTCAATTTGGTGAGTGCACCATCGGGCTCATCGCTTGCAAATACGTTGCCATCAACCATAGAACTTTTCTACAATAGATATACTCTAATTCTAGATCGTCTTTCCAGACACGAAAATTTCCAGAAGGCATCATATTCCAATATTTCATCTTTGAGGAAACTGCTTATTAATGAATCGACCATAGCAGGAAACAACGAGATTACCCCCATTAAAAATGTTCTTGGTAGAGACGGAAGTAAATTTATTCTTTTCGGTCTACTCTCCAAGAATGCTAATGGTGAATTTATTCTCGAAGACTCTACTGATTATATAGAACTAAATTTGCACCGAGCTTACAAATCAGAAGGGTCATTTTATTCAGCGGGAATGTTTGTGATAGTTGAAGGAATTTATTCTGCAAATGGAGGAACTTCGAACCAAATTGATGGATATATTGGTGGTGTATTCCATGTGAGTATAATTGGCCACCCACCTGCTGAAAGAAGAGATATCAGCAACGAAAATTATGGGAATATGGACTTTTTGGGGGTTCTGGGTTCTGTGATGGCCTCAAAAAATGAAAAGACCTTAAGGGTCAATAAATCTTGGAAAAAAAAATTAGCTGCGTTGGAGAAAAGTTTGCCTAATCATAAATTAATTATTCTTGGTTCCGACTGTCATCTTGACTCATTTAAGGTACTTGATGGATTAAAAAAGCTCTTTGCAAATATAGAGGCATCTATAATCGAGGAAGAAGCCGAGCCGCTAGCAATAGTAATGGTGGGTTCATTTTCATCTAAGCCATTGACTGCAACTAACTCCTCAATATCCACCATAACTAACTCTGAATATTACAAGAGTAGTTTTGACAGTCTTGCCAATATTTTATCCAGTTGTCCAGGCATAACTGGAAGATGTAAGTTAGTCTTGGTTCCTGGTAAAAATGATCCATGGCAGACAACTTATTCGCTTGGAAGCTCCAACTTGAATTATCTACCTCAAAAAATAATTCCTAATGTGTTTCTTAATAGACTAGAACGATTATTTGCTAAAGGAAACTTAATAAGAGCATGGAATCCATTCAGAATAAATTATTTATCCCAAGAAATTGTCATGTTGAAGGATGAATTGATGAGTAAATTTAAGAGAAATGATATAATTTTTGAGCATGATTTGGAATTAGAACATTTGAAATTGGAAAAGGAGTTAAAAGAACTCGGAAAAGATGATGAGAGAATAAGTAATATGGTGAAAGAGCAAAATGGAGATGTTCATATACCCGAAAAGATAAAACAAGCTAGAAAATTGGTAAAAACTCTCTTGGACCAAGGTACTTTGCAACCTTTTTTGAAGAGTTTGAAGCTAATAGATGCCAACTATGATCATGCCTTAAGAATTGAGCCGTTACCAACAGTACTTGTGCTACATGATGCGGGAGTAGAGAATTTTGAAGTTACTTACAATGGGTGCAAGGTGGTAAATGTTGGTAAGTTGATGGGAAATGGTGGTAGAAAGGTCAATTATGTGGAATATTATCCAGCAGGTAAGAGATTCGAATACAAAGAGGTTTATTTTTAGACTACTTTCTAGCCTATCGCTTCACAGCTTTTCGTATATTTCATTGGATTCCAGATCAGTGAAGGAATTGGTATGTTTATGACAGAGTCAACTAATACAATAAAAAATTGCTTATGCCAGAAGTATGTTCAATGTGTAGCATGGGTGTTCAGAAGTATTTTAGTGTATATTGGTCTTAAAGATGCATGGCTGCCACATCAAACCAACAGCTTTTCGAACTAATTGAGGATATTTTTAAGATTCGAGAACACTCAGTGTTGAATTTTTATCTCCATACCCCTTAATATTTTTAATATTAGCCAGGAAAAATTTTAGTAAATGTTGAAGGTGTGACTGAGTAGGAACATCAAATTCAAATGCCGTACTGTCAGAATTGAAAGTTGGCAAGTTCTATGGAATTTGATCGCATTTTTGCCTGAAACGCAGAAATACCGAATGTTAAACACCTTGAAAGCACTATAGTATGATTTACAGAGATTTTAATAAAAAAAAAAAAGGGGTCCTTTTCACTGAAGTTAGAAGTGGAGGAGATAAGAAATGTCAAGATTGTAAATGTACTGGCTTACCTGATAGCTGAAAAATCGAAAACCACATCAAACTTGGCATTTAGGTCACGAAATATGAAGAAAAAATAAAAAAATGCACTAAAGGTTCCTTGGCCCTCATTAAAGAACAAATTTATGTACTAAAATATGTACCACACAAAAAAATAAAAGAGCCAACATCTATAAGTCCTGGCAATATATTTCGTATTGCGTCAATATAGGCTAGGTGTTTCAAGATCAATTTAATCCCCCAAGATTTTCCTATGCACGGTTTAATGCCAAGGAGGTTGGGGAGAATAAAATACGATATAGTTCTCGTGTGTCGAAGTAGTTTTAATCCAAATGCTGAATGTACGAACATCAGAGCAACCGGGGATAGAAAGTGGTACTATTCACCAAAATCAATTTCATTGTATCTCCGTTTAATTATCTTGAAGAAAATCTCAGAGCACAGATAGCATTACAGGATACATATGGCTAGGAAATACTGCACATTTTCTGGGTTTCACGCACGACTGCCAACAGATCAACTTCAAGCATCACACATCCTGGCTCCACTTAGCGTCACATAGCATCACATAATACCAGGCCAAAGGAATCGTATACAATGTCGGAGGAAGCTCAGATTCCGTTCCTCAAACAGAAGCATATAGACTATGTCATTGAACAAGACTCGCATAAAACTTATGAGTACTGGCTAAGTGAACATCTTCGGATGAATGGACTCTATTGGGGTGTCACTGCATTGGTGACTATGAATGCGTTGGAATCCAATTTGCCACGCGTCAAAGTTGAAGAGTATGTCATGAGTTGTTGGGATTCGAAAAATGGAGCGTTTGGGGCGTTTCCAAATCATGATGCCCATATATTATCTACACTTTCAGCACTCCAGATCATAGTAATTTACGACGACTCGTTGTCAATTTTAGGTGAGGAAAAAAGAAATAGCTTAGTTCACTTTATCAAAGGCCTTCAGAATGCTGATGGTAGTTTTCAAGGTGATAGCTTTGGAGAAATTGATACGAGATTTTCCTATACCGCGCTTTCATCATTATCCATACTAGGAGAATTGACTCCCCAGATAGTGGATCCTGCCATTAAATTCGTTATGAGGTGTCAAAATTTTGATGGCTCTTTTGGAATGGTACCAGGAAGTGAAAGTCATGCTGCCCAAGTATTTACCTGTATTGGGGCAATGGCTATTACAGATAGTTTACATTTAATTAAAGATGACACCAAATTAAACAACTGGCTAAGTGAGCGGCAAATTTTACCTAGTGGGGGTTTTAATGGCCGCCCGGAAAAATTACCTGATGTTTGTTACAGTTGGTGGGTTTTGTCCAGTTTGGCCATTTTTCAGAAAAAACACTGGGTTGATCTTGAAAAGCTTGAACAGTTTATTTTGTCTTGCCAAGATACCAAATCTGGTGGTATCGGGGATCGCCCCGATAACCAGACTGACATTTATCACACTTGTTTTGGAATCGCAGGATTAAGCTTAATAGATCACATACGGTATGGGTTCAAGGAAATTGATCCGATCTATTGTATGCCTCGCGAAGTAACTAGGAAATTTAACAAATGGAAGGTAGACCCGCAAACCAATTAATATGAACTATGTTTTAGGAAATTTGTTGAAGCCATTATTTTTATAATATTTTTATAATAAAATAAAATATAATTTAATTAATTAATATTAATATATTATACATATATAAGAATAGATCCCCCCAACCTGGGTTAGGGCCCAGGTTGGGGGT